>JZKD02S1393729.1:403381-429533 GCA_000966675.3 Picea glauca
CGCAGTCTGACTGAATGCAGCCTGCGGAAATCAAGCATTTCCGCAGGTCAATATATATGCAGCCTGCGTACTATCTTCAAAAGAGTGATTTTGAGAAACTGATAAGTGTAACTTTATTCATGAAAATGATCTTAAAGAAGAGTTAGATCTTCTATCACCATGTCATTATCATGTCATCATCGCGATAACCAAAAATGTGGATAACACACACGCCTAAAACAGAGATTGTATGCAAAAGTTATGACCCCGAGAAGTTGATGTACTAACTTACCCAAACGGGGCCCACATGACTTTTGGCGCTTCATCTCCTAGGGTTAGGTTTTTGGATGTCTAGGGTTTTTGACATTCTTTCTTATTGTAAAAAGGCTTTCAAAGCCTCATTGTAACTCTCTTCTTGCGAATGCGCGGTGCCGTCACATCTCTTCTCAGAGACAAGCTGCCACCATTCCAACAATCTTGTTTCTCCTGCATTTTACAGTTTCAGCTTATTTAGTTATTGAATAGAAAACTATTTTTTCTATATCTCTATTATTTTGTGTTAAGAACTTGTTAATAATATGTATTCATTTTGTTCTTCTCATAAAATACGGATCATCGGGTGAGACTTCATCTGCTTCGTAGGTGTTGCCGAAAGGGTCAGTAGTTAGGGTTTTGTGGGTGCGTTGTTGTAGCGTTGAACCTTGGGTCTGCCTTTGTGCCAACAAATGGTTCCGTTGCTGAGACCTGAAACTGTGATTGTTGGGGACTAAAAAAGATAAGCTTTGTGAAAAAATTCTATCTAGAAACTGTGAAGCTCCGTGTGTAGATATGTTGCCCGCACAACATTTTACTAGACCTGTGAAGCTTTGTGCCAAGAAAAGAAGATAAATCTAAGGAAAGAAGGACCACATTTGAAGAAAAGAGGTCAGATCTAAAAAGAAGAAGCAAGATCTGAACGCTTTTTGCTCCAAGAAAGATAAAAGTGGAAATTTCTAACTGAAAGAGGTAAGATATGTAAGCTCTATGCTTTGATAAAGGTAAGAATAGTTAAAATTTTTAAGATCTGAAAGATTTGTGATCTATATAGGTAAGATAAGTGAAATTGTTTGTTTCTAAGGTATGGATTTAGGTATGATTGATAGATTTTGTCCTAGCTGGAAAACTAGGGATCTGGAAGATGAAAGAAGGTTTGATATGAATAAGAATAGTGATAGATATGTTATACCTATGTATAGAAAGAATGCTTGGACTAACCAATGGATGCAGGATCCTAGAAATAGTTTTTTGCAGGTTACCCCCCATGATCTTAGTGCACAGTACAGGAGAAGATGGGGATCATTTAAAAGAAAGAGAGGATTAAGCCTCTGTTATAGTTGCAGAAAATCGGGACATCTTGCTAAGGAATGCCCTGGTAGAAGACCTAGTTGTCTTTGTTGTAAAGCTATGCACCATGAAGTGCTGGATTTCCCTAGATTGATTGCTAAGATTGAAAAGATGAATCTGAACCAAGAAAACTCCAAGGAAGATCCATAAATAACAGAACCCCAGAAAGAATCAGAAAAGGTATTGCTCCAGATGAAATAAACCTTTAATGAACACCGACATGTTAGCCTATCAGAGATCTTCAAAGAGAAAGAATGCATCGAAGTAAGAATAGGAGACTTCAACATTGACTGTGTTCTAGAGGAGGAAACACATATGAATATTATGATAGAAATAACTTAGGAAATTTAGGGATTCCTGCTATGATTCCATCACTAGGAGGAATAGGGTTATTCAGAGGAAAACTGGTAAACCTATGTGGAAAGCTCACTTAGATATCTATGAATGCCAATGGAATTTCGACTGAAGAAGATTTTGAGATTGTTAAATTTATTGAGGACAACGCCCCATTTACCATGTTATTAGGAAAACCTGGGGTTGAAAGAGACCAGGCTAGAAAGAAGGAAAAAGAAGAAGTTTTAGAACAGAAGCAACAAGAGCTACAAGAATTCATGACAAGAAGGCTCACACAATTGATTGAAGAACAGGAGAACAGATCAAAGCTGTTTGACACTAGAAACCCAGATGTCGAAGTTATCAGAATTCTAGAGGACTCACAAAATATTGAAGTTTCTATCCCAGATAAAGAAGAGATGTTACACCTGAACCCTAAGAGAGAACCTCAGCAGCATGAAGTGAATATGCTCAAAGAAAATAAGAATCATAATGGAAAAAGAAACACTGAGATGAAGCTCACTGGAAAGACGGCTAGAAAGATGAGTAAGAAGAGGGCTAAGATTGAAAAATTACAACAAGTTCTAGAGGGAACTCTGCAGAAGGAAATTTTGCAGAATTGGAGCTTCGCCGGGATATCAGAACAATGACATGGGTTACTTTGCCATGGTGAAGTGATATAGTCATTGGAAACTGATATATCCATTTGAATGCCACTCTGAATGGGCTGAAAAGCATTGATAGCTCGTCACCAGGCCATTGGACCATGCCATAACAGACATATCAAGAAGTTAATGAGGCTCATACCCATTGCAAGCAAACCATTGCCAAGATTGCCTATATATCTCGTTGAGCCATGCACAAAGAACACTTTTTCCAACTGAGAATTCAAAGCCCGTAGACTAGCATCAGTATACAGTGCTCATTGTGCTCTTGTTGTTCATCCTAGTGCAGTATCTAAGATCATTGTGACCCTAATAATTTCTCCTGCGCGCGTATGTCCGACGAGCTCACCACAGTTGAAGAATCCATAACCGAAGTTCTCCTTGATTTGATGACTGAGAGAGTCATGTCGGAGAGAGGAGTGTCTATAGGTGTCCAAGCATCGTCAACGAGAGGAATGGAAGCCTCTCCATCCACTGCTCGAGCCAGACCATCCCGACCGGTCGATGAAAGACAAACCAAGCATAAAGACGATCTTGTGAATGCTAAGCTGATTCTGAGCATTCTACCTGCTTACATTCCACCCTTAAGCGACGATATTAATTGCGACAATGTACCTAGAGACTTTGAATACCCGTTGGTTACGACATACCTCCCGAAAGGGATATGCGCACTTCGTGTTGACTAGGATAAGCTCGCAACATTGAAGTTTAGAGACTTCAACCTTGGCGATAGGAAGGCTTATGACATGCTCGCCCTGCACAAGTATTTGATGCGAACTAAAGGAAAGAATTCAAAGATTATCGCTCAGTCATGGACCCAGAACCTCACGTAGTCGACACTGCTCAATGTGATGAAGATCCCACACTTCGACAGACACCAGGAAGTGAACGCATGCATCAAGTTGTTGTTTTCATGCTATCATAGAGGATAATTATGGTTGAACCACTGCATCACTGTGGATCCAACCTTGATCAATTGGATCATAGGGCTGAGCATGCAAGGCCCTGACCCACAGGACTTTTACCCCAGAAATACCTCAGACCAAGCATTAGCACAGAGGATCAAAGAGACTTATGGCGATGTCAAGAAGGGAATGCGAGGTTACAAGGTAGCCTCTATCCATAGCGGTGAAGTGCGCCTTTCCTATCAATTGATCACAGGCAAGCTAGTTCACAAGAACCGGCCCACCCAAGTGACTGGATTCATAGTTGACCTCGTAGGGAAGTGCGTAGAAGGATTTCAGATGAATTGGGCGAAGCACCTTGTAAACCAGCTAGAGCTTGATTGCAGAGAAGCACAAGACCAAGGGTATGAGTTCCACTTCAGCTGGCTTCTCATAATGATCGCTTTCATCGCATGGGAAATACCGGAAGGTGCAACCTTCTCGGACATTGAACCCTTTGAACCTTTGGCTGTGAAGTTCAGTACCTTATGGTACTCGAATGATATGAGCAAGAAATGGCAGTTGAATGCTGTGTTCCACACTTACTACAACCAGTTGAAGCTTGCCATCCAGTCTGAGCCTCGTATGACCTCGAATACCCTCCACAGGTTTCATCCCTTGATGAAGTTTAGTGAGGACCACCACTTCATTTATATTACAGTGTGCACATATGGCCATAAGAAACAGTTGTAGTCATATTGCAAGATGACCGAGGAAGACATCGAAGAGATCACCTAGGAATGGTCGGCAGACCTTCTCATTCCAACTAACCCCGCAGAGTTATCAAATATAGACAACCCATAAATAGTGCTAGATACACTAGGACCAAGCAAGACAAAAAATATTGAAGAGGTTCACGATGTAGACAGTGCATCTGTAAGAACTACTTCCATTACACCAGACAAAGGAGATGATGGCGAAGAAATAGAAGGCACTGAAACTGATCAGCAGAAAGGTGAAGTACCACTGCCTAGGGACAAAGAGGACTCCTCAAAGAAAAGGAAGGTTTCACCTATGAAGCCTTCCTCCTGGAAGAAATCCAAAATCCTTGTAACTAAGATGCAGACTACCCTCACATTGGATGATTTTAATTTCATCATTGCATCTATGAACGATGCCTCGCAGGAGATACTAGAGAAGCAGGAGGCTAAGCAGGAGGAGATGTATAGCCATATCGAAGCTGAGTTCTGAGGGGTGAAACAAGAAATTCTATCCAACCACGCAGTCTCTACTGTGCCTTTGATCACAGGGACATCGAAATTGTGAGATGAGACAACTCAACTCCACCGGATTGCTAATGTAGTCGAAGCTCGCCTTTGACGAGCTCAAGAATAAGTAGCGCAATCCACCCAAGATTTAACTCAGGTACATGGAGTTCTTATGGAACAACGCAGTAATGCAGAACAAGAGAATCTTTCCCTTCAAGTGAAGTGGGATGAGGAAAAAGCACAGTTATAACAGAGCAAGGAGCAATTGATCGTGGAGCAACAAGAAGTAAAGGAACATGTCAATAGATCACTTCACTCTGTGACAATCATAGAAGTGAGAACTAAAGAAAGAGTCCCACAATAGGTGGCACAGCTTGAAGAAGTAATCCAGAAAATCCAGTAGTGCATCACAGATATGGAACTTCGTACTATGCCCGAGACCCCTCAGGATATAAGAGACTTAAGGGAGGCAACTTCCCATAGTGCAGTTGCCAGATTAAAAGCTCTTTCCTTGGATTGCAAGTAGCTGAGTTCCAGGAGAGCCCAGACATATGAAAACCTCACGGAGAATCCTGAGTTACAAACATTAGAATCGCAGCTCCAAGAAGCCAAGCAACACACAGATACACTCCAAGCATAGTTGAAGGCCTTGTCACCAGTAGAAAGAATCAAGCAGTCACAAGAGCAACGTACCTCCCAACAACAACTCCACACAATTCAAAGTAAAGTGATGGAAATCTCTCAATGACTTCAACCACTGCAAGAGAAAGCATGCCAACTATTCATTGAAGTTGAAAGCCAAGGAGCAGCACTCGAACAAGTTGTCATCACAGCAGAATAATTCCTAGAAGGGTCAGAAATGACGTAGTGATCGAAGAGTTCACTTAGCAAGAGGCTGTAGCAATGCAGCAAGTGGAAGCATCTCGAGACAATCTTGAGGCCTTCGAAGCAGAACTAACCAGATCAGAGTGACTCGGGACGAGTCACAGGTGAGTGTTGGGGGCCTGTTGGCCCTTGACCAAGTTTTGGGATAACCTTGGTCATGATGACCTATTTGGGACTTCGACAACCTATCAAAGAAGGAGTGCAAGAATGAGCAGAGATCACGGGATCTTGGCCCACTTTTGGGTCCCTTTTTGGGTTTTTCAGATAATGTAACGGGAAAGGGATGTTGGCCCATGGGTTTACCCATGTTTAGGCCTATTTTGTAATGTATAAATAAGTAGCTAGGCGATGTAATAAGAGACAGAGAAAACCTACGAGCTAAGTGCTAGAATGAATTGTAAGTGTTTTGTGTCTATGTAAGACTTGCAGAGCTAAGTGTAAGTCGTGGAAAGAAGTAGTAGGAGGCTTAGTGCTGTAACACAAGGAAGAAGGATCTAATGAGCTGCACAGATCTTATGTCCTGTGTGTAGTAAGGTTTTTGGTGGCTTTGTGCTGTAACATATTAAAGACGCTAATAAAGAAGAAGAGTTGGTGGACATAGCCCCAGGGAGGGGGTGAACCATGTAAATACTGTGTTGTATTACTTTGTGCTTATCTTTATGTGTTTATGTCTCCTTTTGCTAAGTGCTTTTGAGATGATTAGATAGATTTTCTTATGCTCAGTGCAAATTATGTGTAGGATGTTAGATCTGATATACATGCATATGCGTAGTGCTTGATCGATTAGATCTGATGTATTTTACCGATGCTAAGTGCTTGAATACACTGTGAATGAGGCTCTGTTTTACCTACAAAGTGGTTATTGATCATATGTTGTGAAACCAATGGTGCTAAGTTCTATATTAAAGTTGTATAATCACATATATGTGTCCCAGATAGGTTGCAGACACTTGAGTCTTGCAACCACCCTTGCCTCTACCTCGGGTGAGACTTCACCTGCTTCACAGGTGTTGCCGAAAGGGCCGGTAGTTAGGGTTTTGTTGGTGCACTGTTGTAGCATTGAACCCTGGGTCTGCCCCTATGCCAACACCGCCTAATCCTAGAAAATAAGTCCTACCTCAATTCAAAAGGACAAAAGACAAAAGGAAGACTCTGAGCTAGGGGGACGATTAGAAAGAATTCCTGAAGCAATCATGGAGGTGTCATTACAACCATCCATCCAAGTAGAGAAGACCCCCGACCTCAACATACAAAACAAGAAAAATTCTACATAGTCTAAAGTGTCTTGCTCAGTCCTGCGTCCTAAAGATCAACTATCACAAAGTAAGAAATGAAAGAAGGAGACAGATCAACATGAGATTTTAAACGAAGAAGCTATCAAACCCCCTCCAGAATCCGTTAAGGAATTGGAAAATATCCCTGAGGTAGTTACTCTGTCTCCCCAAAAACTGGTTGGTGAATTGAAAGAGACTGCTAAGGTGACAAGCATAAACAAAAAGAAGCTCGAACGGGAGAAGGCACAAAGAGAAAAAATTCCAGAACCTATGCCTCAATCTTCTAGTATAGAAATAATGGTTGGTCAGTAGAAGCAAACTCCATAATTCACAACTCAAGGCCTCAAGATAAAAATCAAATCGACACAGGAGAAACAAGTGTCCAGGCCTACAATCATTGTTAATATAAAGAAGAGGAAGCTGTTTGAGGAGACTTCTACCCCTGTCATCAAATATGAGGAATTCTAACTTCCCATATGAAGGACCACCAGAAGCATGGCCAAGCAGGTGACAGTTCCAAATATACCTTCTCTTCAAGGAGAACCAATGGATATTCCGAGTTCTCCAGAAAAAGGAAGTGGCTGTGGGGCTACAGTAAGTGAAACAAAAGGGTTAGTAATAGTAAGTGAGACATAAGGGTTGGTAATAGAGACTTTGAGGGGTTTGAGAAAATAAAAAGAAGCCTGAAAGGAGGTGACTAAGGAAGCAATCACATCTAGCCCAGACAAGTCCCTAAACAAACAAAAATTGATAGCAAAGATTGAGAGGTTGAAAGCAATAAATTGAAGAATACAGGGTATTGGACAGACATATCAAGGCAGAGAACGCACAATTGAAAGAAAAACATGCAGAGGTCTCTGCCAAACTCAACAAAGTCTTACGATTGATCCAGTACACTAGGGTAATCAAAAAGGAATTGAGGAGTGAAGTTTCTGGTTTTAACATCCTGCAACTAGAGAAATTACAGAGAAGGATTCGATTTTGCAGAAAGTTTTTGGGTATCAATTTTTGATGATTTTGCATGAGGACATGCAATACCTTCAGCATGGGGGAAATGTCGAGTCTCTATTTTGACATGTATAATTCCCTATCTTACCTTGTATCTGAGCCTTTTTGCCTATGTTATAAGCCTATACTTGACTATTTTCCTCCCAAACACATACCTAATGACCTTGTTCATGTTCACAAGAGGTAATTGATGATTTAAAGCATGTTTTGTTTAACTTTCTTGAATTAATTTGATTAAAGTGTTTTATTTTGTATAGTCCTAATGGTTTGACTCATGAGCAGCCTATCCAGTACTTGCACCATTCTGGTACTACCAGTCATCATGCAATCCGGTACCAAATCTATTCCAGTAACCAAGGCAGTTTTGATCTGGTACTATCTGCTCTGCATCCATTCCAGTACCAAGTCATGCACTATTCCGGTATTGTCTGCTCCATGTCCATTCTAGTACTCAGATTCGCGACTGTGTGTATTCCGGTACCAAAACCTCTATCTCCAAAATGCACTAGTTGGACCAGTATGATGATGAAGATTTCAAGAAGGCTGTTGAACCGAAGCTTCCAAATTAGTTTTCCGGATTACAAGAGATTCCATCACTCATGCATTTCGTGTCATGAGGATGGAGTCGATCCCTAGAGATTCAATGTAAACACCAATTGTAATATCTTTAAAACTATTTAATGCTTATCCATAGATATTGATAGTATCAACTTACCTTCTATATAAGGAACACTGTATAGGTGATAGTGTGTATAGATAATACAGAATGTAACAACGTATTTTATCAGAACCAGATGATATATATCATTTCTATGTATGAGGTGAAGAACTGTTGATCCAATTTACTAGTTGAATTAATACAAAAGATCTATTATGCCAATTCCTGAGTATGAGTGAAACATTTTAGTCTGTTACTTTCTTAAGAGGTTCCTTGTTGGTTCGACAAGGGCCCACCGCCCCAACCAAGGTAAACCTCCCTATATACGTTTTGTGTGATTGTGTGAGTATTTTACAGTAGTGTGTGTTAATGATCTTTAATCTATTTCAAGAGTTCAACATTGAGTTATTTGTTTTTGGATTGGTGTGAACAATCAGGTGCTAGATCGAATAGATATTTCCTTCTCAAATATTGGATATTTCCATTTAATTGTTTGAAGTGTGGGATTAATATCTTGAGTTTATGATTGCAGTAGTTTTGGTACATCAAGGAACCAGAAGACTTTATATCTCATCTTCATGCTCCATGATGAAGTCTCTCAGTTATGTTGACTATTCGTTGTACTGGTTTGTTTGAATTGCATAAAGATGGAATTGATTTTGATTTCAAGAGTGATTGGAGTTGATTGCTATTTACTGTTTTGATTTCTACAGGAGACAAGCTTCTTAAGTTCATCTCTTTAATTTATAAGCCTGGAATGAACAAACTTGTTTCTTTAGGATAAAATCTTTTTGATTGGTTGTTTGTTTGAAGAAGTTTCATTATCAGTTTTTCGCTTCTACGTTCAAAGGTATTTGAAGTATTTAGAAATCTTAGAAACATATTTTTTATGTTATTAATTATTTCCTATATACAACAGACTTAGGTAGGTTACCTATTCTCAACACATATAGTGTAACAACTCTTTTGATTATGAATCCCGGATTGACATATAAATGAGTGTAAGATATACATTGAACATATTTATACACCAACATGTATCATCTTTGGAATGAGGTGAAGTGCCCAGGGATTTTCCTTGGGATATGATACCTAAAAATAAAAATAAAAATTGAAGCAATGACTTCAATAAAAAGCAATCATAGATTTGAAGGCATATGAACCCAATCACCAAGAGAGATGAAACTTATCTTAAATAGACTTGTAAAGAGATTGTACAAGATTGTGAAGAAGGGTGTTGAAAAAATTATAAAACACAAGAAGCCAAACCCATAATGGGATATTTCACAAAAATCAAAAGATGGGGCATAATGAAACAAAACAAGCCGCAAGAAGTCAATTGTTGGTGCAAATATACAACAAGGGTGAACACATATGCAAACTTTGTGCTTGTAGCAAAGCTACAAACACATGGGGTTAGAAAACTAAAAACCCTAGATTTCTATGAAAGAAATCTACCCTAATATTTGTGCTATTTAGTAAGAATAAAATACATGCGAGAGAAAATATACTTGAAAAACAATAGATTCAAATAATAAATCAAATTTCATCACCTAGTGAATAAGACATTTACATGTACACCTGTGGAGATAGCTATTGAAGACTTGGATCCTTTAGTGGGCTCCCCTTGGGAGGGTTTTTTGCTTCCATGAATGTGTGGCGTTGGATGATACTCTTCTCCTCCTCTGGTTGTAGATAGGTACTATATTGATGGCCTCCTTCATAAACTAGGGTTTCAAATGAGAAAGAGGCAAACTAGGGAAAATGATACATTGAGGGAGATGAGAGAAAAATGAGAGTGAGAATGTGAAAAATGAATGGATGGATGAAATGGAGTGAGACCCCTCCTTCTTATATAGACAAAATAAGAGAATTGATCATATTATTTTCTTTTTGAAAATAATTTAGGAGGGAAAGTCATAAAAGTGGTTTGTGACTTAATTAATTAAAATTGACTTTAAAAAAGAGTTTTTAAAGCTAATTAATGGGAGTATGATGTGAAAGTGGATTTTTTTATGGCCTTGTTGAAGGGGAAATTCAACTTTGTCGACTAGACTAGACAATCGACTAGATTAAAAGAGTATTTTATTGAGAATGTAGTCGAGTTTTTTAAGTCAGACGATCGTCAAGTTGAGTCGACTGACCAAGGTAGTTAAGTAGTTATAACTAGCTTGTAACTAAAAGATGAGTATAAATATGAGCATGTATGTATCAGAGAAAATATAGATAATTGTTGTTGTGGTGATGTTAAAATATAAGTCCTTATTATTGGTATCCCTATTACTTTTGTTCTCTTCCTTCTTTCTTCTATGTGTGTGTTGTACATTATTATATAATAGTTGTATATTGCTTTGTGGAAGGACTACCGGTAATACCTATATACAAACCCCTAGATTACAACATTGATTCCATTGTTAGTAGTTCCTGAACCCAAGCCTATAAAACAATGCACACATAGAAATTGATTCTGGAATATATATGTGAGTGGTGGGAGAGAAAGGTCAACAATTATCTAAAAAATTGTGCTCGTAGAAATTGATTGACACTTTAGAATTGAGAGCCAAATTCTTCACAGAAACCCACGATTTTTTTTTCAAGCAATCCCCGAAGAAATTGAAAGATGCATCGGCCAAACTACTAATGAATAAACTTACTATTGATGAGTGGTTGATGTCCAAAATTATTAAGGGGGGTCCAAAAAATTTATATGAGTGGCTTGAAAATATTGATGACAATTATTGTGAAGAACAAGAGATTGAGGAGAGAACGTCGATCAAAAAAATCAAAGAGAGGTTTTTCGATGACTTCCATGATGGTTTTTTATATACAATACCTAATCTATTACATAAATTTCTTTTAGATAAAAGAGTCAGTCACATAGTCAAATACTTCCCTCCTCTTGGTACTCCAACAAACACCAACTAGAGGCAACAACAAGATGATTGAGAGAATTTTTTGGAAGCCAACTATAAAGACACAAGAGAAGCCTAGGATTTCTTTTTGAAAAAATGAATATGCTAATCAAGTGCACCCTCACAGAATGGGTGTAAATAAAGTTCGATGAAAGGGGGATTAGTTCTTCGTGAGAGGCCTCAATTGGAGTAAGTCTAGTTTACCTACACTAGACAACAATAATTCCATAAGGGAGGAGGAAATCGACCAATAAACAATGTTAATATACATTGGAAGAAGAATCAAAGAAGAGAAATACATGTAGAATGTAGTATCATAAACCATCAACTGACATTTATAAGTTATAAAGGGACAAGAGATAGAGGAGAAGAGAGGAGATGTGTGATGTTAGAGATTCATGGAAGTCGAATAGAAAATAACCTTGGGATGACAGATCATTGGAGTGTTGGACCGCTCTAAGATTGTTGTTGACCAAGTAGATATAGGAGGAGTATCCTCGATAGTTCTTGTGATGAGTGAAAGATTGCAATTGGTAGAGGAAATAGTTGGTGCCCTTCAACTAATAGAATATGTTTAAAGCATGGATGTGGATGACTCGGGACCCGTATTGCGTCGATCTTCAATCCCCGAAGAAGAAAATCCCTACATACAATAATTCCTCCATCAAAGGTTACATATTGAACCTAAGCTCTCTTCGGTGTGGTATAGAGTGGACAATCAAGGAAATTTGAGAGATATATTATTGATCGAGATTCCTTGGATAGATTTGTTATCCCTCATTCCTAGGGATAACTAAGGAGATGATATCTCAAGGCCCTTGGGTTAAAGACATGGAGTATTGAGAGGCAGATGAGCAGGAATATGCCCATGTCTTACCACACATCACCCTTCGATCGATGGTAGCAATATCCACCACACCATCTTATCCCACAGAGGATGGCAGGTCTTGCTCCATGAGGTAACAAGTCTGATATTATGGTAAGTGTCATTCTAATAGATCAATCATTTGAACATGTTGCAAAGATTCCTTTCTTGATTTTGAAAACGTTTGCCTGGAAATTATGCATTTTTCCTCATTTCACCTTGGCAGTTGACATGTTGTCATAGAAAGTGGGTCACCTTTGGGGAAAGAGATTCTATTAGGGGTATCCTTGAAGGGTCATTGTACCACTTCTTCCCATACTTACCATTTTCCACACTTATTTCCCTCTGTTTCCTCAACTTTTGGGGTTTTTTTTTTTGGTATTATTGATCGAAGAAGGGATTGTACCTCATTTCATGGGAAGAGGGTTTGACAACCCGAATGAATCTATAATATCCTATAAAATAATAAGAAACTATGCTGAAAAGAAAGTGAACACAAGAAATAAGGACCATCAAAATCCAGTCCAACTTGAGCTCTACTTACTTAGTGCTTGCCCCAGTCCCAAAATTAATGCCAAATATTGAAAACCCTAAAAGGGGGACCCTCAAATTGCAAATGAAAGCAGGGATTGGAAAGATGGAAAAAGGGGCTTGGAAAAAGGTGGCACACGAATATTTGGTAACTCAAGAGAAAGAATACCCTCAACAAAGGCACCCATAAATGAGACAATATGAGCCCTTGTATGTCAAGAAACCCCATGCCCAAAAGTTACACCCCCATCCACCTCATCCTATTTACATTTCTTAGAGAGAGTCCACTTGGGAAACACTCTTTGATTCAGTGAATGATGTTCCCAATAGGTCACCATGACAAACATCCCGTACTTAAATTTGGCAAGTTGTAGAATGTCTTTGAGCATTTGTTTATTTTGAAAAAGGGGGATTTGATGCACATGTTTGGGTGGTTCCTTTATTATATATGGCTTACTTGGAATGATATGTGTGACTTGTGGACCCTTGGAGGGAGAATCTGTTTGTATTTCCATGGTTTTGACAAGTGGAAGTCTTTTCATGAAGGAAAAAGGTTGATTGGACCTTCATTGGGGCATGAAGCCCACATGTTCGTGTTGGATCATGATGTCATTGATGCGAAAGGTTTTCAAAGGATTGATGTCAAGTGATTGATTGATGTCAAGGGATTCATTGATGCTAAAGGATTGATTGATTGATGTGAAAGGAACATTGTCTTAGCATACTAATGTAATATGTATTGTGCTTGATGTGAATGGATAGATGTCAAGGAGAATCATAGCCATATGATGATGAAGATGGATCAATGAGTTGTCATTGATATGATGCATAGATAAAGATGGATCAATGAGTTGTCATTGATATGATGCAAAGATGAAGATGGATCGATATAGTGAAGATGGATAGATATGGTTTCTTTGATATATTATGCATTGTTGAATTGATGTAAAGATGACTCATTATTGTCTTATCATGGTTAATAAGTAGTACAAATGGATGAACTCCAAAGTGGTACCCTTATGGTGAAAGCCCTCATGGGAAGACGCTTTATGCTTGAGTTATCCTAGAAGTATGGCTGGAGAACCAATGCTTCATTGTGGAATAATGAAATGAAGATGAATGAATTTGTTAGTGAAACTATCCTAGATGGATAGTGCTTATCATGCCATTTTTGGTGGTATGTGGAATGTCACATAACTCCTCATGGTTTGAGAGTTATGGCCTTATGAAGTTGGAGGAACCTCATATGATGGCTTGAAGCCCCAAAAGGTCAAAGAAGTCAAAATGTTTACAAAGAAGATATTATTTAAATAAAGTGAAGTGATTATTTAAATATTAAAGTAAAGTGACAAAGTCAAGGAGGATTATTTAAATAATCAAATAAATGGAGAACTTTCTAATAATGGAAAGTAGTTAACCCTAAAATGTGGAAAGAGGGTTAAGTGGTCAAGTCGCTATTGGATACATGGACAAGTGGAAAATTGGGCAAAGCTGAACATAAGTGACTATGTGGACAAAGTGGCTATGTGGGCCAAGTGACCTAGAATATGCTTATAAGGAAGCTACTTGGAGAGTATAAATAAGAGGCAAGGGTCTCTTGTGAAGTGCATATGTTGAGCATGTATTGAAGATATATTCAAAGAGAGAGATGATCTGGAGGATCTCATGGATGCATCAAAGTTTCAGAAACTCTGATATCATGACGACAAAAGTTTCAAAAGTTCAGAAACCATAGTTTCTGAGGTATACATGGGCTGCAGTGAGCCAGGGCGCGTACATACGTGGGATGAATGAGGACAGAACACGTGTAGTGGATAAATTCATGAAGACTTATGTGTGAGCTGGTGCCAGGCTCTTAAAGACTGAAGCAGGTTCCAGATCTGCATTCTATGGGCTTAGTTCTACCGTAGAAACTCTGGTATGGTTACATTGTTTTCTTAATGGATACTCTTGCTTGTTGTGTGGTGAATTCTTAAGGCATTCTTGGTATGGATGTTTTGATTTGATTTGTGTTGGTTGATGGAGTGAGAAACACTCTTATGATTCATTACTGATATGATTTCTATAGTATATTGGTTCCTTATACATGATTGAGTAGCATTCATATTGTATGGTTGAGAAGCATGATTAATTTGTTGGAGAGATTGGATGTGTTGTGACTGGTTATGGTTCAGATTGGATAGTGAAAGACATAAGTGAATGTGAGTGAAGGTTGCAGAGGATCTGAGTTTATCTTGAAGAGAAAAACCTAAGTAACTCAGAAGTTATACATAGGTATTAGTATAGATTGGCCGCGTACATACACGAGCTGTACTACTGGTAGGGCGTGTACATATGTGTGTTGCACTACCGACAAGTCGCGTACCTGTTGACAGATTGGTATTTGTTTAGGATTGTTTCCTCATCTTAGTTGGTGTTGAGTGTGTAAGCTGAGTCTTGCATTATAGAGTTGGTTCTCTTGTAGAGTTGTACTCTATTCAATTGTTGTTGATAACCCAAGGATTGTAGTCTGTAATAAAAAGAAAATTGTACATACATCTTGTATTCTTTGTGTTCCTTGTGGTGATGATTTATTGATGATCTATGTTGTTGACTTATGTTGCTAATACATGTTCACATTTAACTGGTTATAAAAGACAATAGTAAGTAATGAATAAAATGGTGTTTACTAACTAAGGAGTTTTGTGTAAAGGGAAGTTTGGGAAAAGAGCCCTACAGTTTTCACCCCCCCCCCTCTCAATGTAGTCAGTGTGTCCAACAATTGGTATCAGAGTGGGCCTTCAATATAATCCTTAACAAGCTTGGAGGAGATCTATAGACACACAAATGGATGATGAAGTTCCAATCCTTGATGAGGAAAATTATTCTGCATGGAGAATAGAGATGAGAGTGAATTTGAAGGAAATGGGAGTGGGTATTTGGAAAGAAGCCATTGGTGGATCAGTTCCTTTGAAGAACAATTCAAAGTTTGCAACTCAAAGGGAAAGAAAGAAGAATGATGCATTGGCTCTCAAGACCATTCTTATTGGACTCTCAAGTTCTATCAAAGAGAGCATGGGACAATGCACTTCCACCAAGGATCTATGGCTAAAGCTAGAGGAGACATACCAAATAAAGAAGGAAGATATTGAAGACAACTCCATCAAGATCAATGAAGGTAAAGAATCTCCAAAAACTCTTGATTGCATTATTTCTAAATGTGATGATGTTGGCATAAAGGAAGATCTTGAAGACATTTCAAATGAAGGTAAAGAATCATGTGATGATGTTGGCAAAAAGGAAGATATTGAAGACATTTCAAATGAAGGTAAAGAATCTTCACAAACCCTTGATTGCAATAATTCAAAATGTGATGATGTTGAATATTTCTCTACAAGTGAAGAAGAAAATCTAGAAATAGTTTGTGTAGAGTTTGATGGTAGTTATCCCATGGAAAGAATAGAATAAGAATTATCAAAACTTCAAAAGAAATTTGAGTGGGGTCTATATGAATACAAATATGATCATTACTATATATACTATAGCTATCTTTCCAATAACACTAAAAAGTTTCTTAAGAAGAATCAAAGGCACATATTGAAGTTGAAGGAAATGCTCAAAGAACAAGAAGAGAGTAACAAGACTCAATTAGAAGAAAAGGAAGAAGAGATCAAAAGACTAATGAATTAAAAAGAAGATAAGAAGGTAGATGATGAGATTAACAAAAGTCTTGAAATTATTGTCCATCTCAAGACTCAAATTGAGGAATCCAAAAGGGTAGAGGAACTATTGAAGAATCAAGTAAATGAAAAGGAAGAGTCATGTCATAAGTTAGAAGCTGAAGTTGTTGATCTTAGAAAGAAAGTAGGGAAGTCAAACAAATTCTTGAATATCTCAACAATCTTGAAGATCTTGGAAAGTCAAAGATCACCAAATGATAAATCAGGTCTTGGATACAACAAAGAATCTAGACATGTTGAAGCAAGCACCTCAAAGAAGCATGAGGTAAGTCCCTCACTCTCAAAGGATGAAGACAATGTTGCAAGTCAACCATCTACATAAGGCAAGGAAAGTTTCAAAAGAACAAAGCAAGGAAGACATCAAGAAGCCATATTTACACCTCAAAGAAGATGGACACCAAAGAAAAGGTATGGAAGTGTTTTTTATGGTCAATGTTATTCATGTAATGAATATGGTCACAAAGCCTTGGAATGCAGATTTTATGAAAGGAGAGAAAATGAAAGATTTCATAACACCATAAGGTGTTGGAGATGTGATAAAATAGGACACATTGATGTTCATTGTCACAACATGAGATGCTACAGTTGTAGTGGATTTGGCCACAAATCCCAGGTGTTATAACCCTAATTTACATGCAATATGCTTACCTGGCATCAGGCCATCTCATTTTACATCTTTTGCCAAGCCACTACTGAACAACTTCTTAAAAACACCCTTTTTTGAAGGCATATGCGCCTTGCTCCACTATTGCATGCATGTATACGCTAACTGACCCACTACAACCCGCGTATACCTACAAAAGCACGAAAAATGGAAAGTTGTAGAACGAACACACAGTTTTAGGTAAATTACCTAAACCGTTTGACTGCCCATATCCAGCCACTTGACCAAATACCTAGCCCTTTCTAGCCTATAAAAGAAGGGGTAGGGGTCCCATTTGAAGAAGGAGAAATAATGGTAAAGAAACTCTACCTGATTTAGCATTCCCCTTTCCCCAACCTTTTGCAACCATTGTGTAAAGAGAAGCACATACGAAAGCAGTTGGAGCATAATTGAAGAGAAGCCCAAGACCAAGTTCATGGAGCAGTGGCCGATTTCACCATTGTAAGTTACTTTTGTGAAGTTAATAAAAAGAAGTACTTTTCCCGTCCTGCCATATGAGGTTTTTTATGTTCAAATTTGATTATATTTTGATAGAATCTCTAACCCATTAGTTCATAGACCATATGCATGTTTGTAGTTCTTTGTTTGTCTGTTTGTGAATGCAGGTTATCTTTGGGAGGAGATTTGTAGTCAAGGAGCGACCGAACATTAAAGGATCGAAATCAAACATGAAAACTAAGGTATAGTAACTTGATCTTTTTAACTTTGTATTTACACATGAATAATGGGGTTTATGATTGGGATGATGGTAAGAAGTAGGAGACTTTAGGTCATTTCTGCATGCATTATAGAACCCTTAATCCTATTCCGTAGGGGGATTTCCCACTCACAACAGAATTGGTGACCATACTGGGGAAATATCTAGGGTTGTCTGGGGATACTTTTTAGGTGTTTTAGAATTGGTTTTATTACCTTTTCTCTGAGTTTTTTGCAAGTCTAAGTTTTTAGGGTTTCTGGTCTTCCATACCAGTATTCCCTACATGATTGCTTGACTGTTTGGTTTCTTTTTAGAAATTTACAGAGGTATACACGGCCTACAAAATCCCTGTGCACGTATACAGGCGCCCTACCTTTAGAAAACCGACATACATCCGCTGGCTACTGAAGTGTCAGTTGCGTGCTTAAGTCCATAATTTTTTTTTAGAAGAGGCAATCATCCTCTTTCCCTATTAGAAGTGATCCTTCTAAGGGGTTTCCTGGATTTGGTCATTGTATTTGTGCTGTAGTCTATAGCCTAGGAATAACCTCAGATTAGCTTTTCTTTATCAAAGTTTCCTTGCATTTTCTTTTTCCAAGTAATTTTCTCTGTCTCTAAGGGATTCTGGTTTTCAATACCAGTTACTCCCTGCCTGTGTTGGACTGTTGTTTTTTCACTTTTTTAGCATTTACATAGCTATACATGCCCTACAGTATCCCTACATGCATGCATACGTGCTCTGCCTTTGGACAACACACACATATATGCTTGCTACTGAAGTGACAATCACATGTTTGGATCGGGGAGATCTTTTGACAAAGAGAGGCAGTCATCCTCTTCCCTGTCAGAAGCCAATTTTCTCAGGGGTCTTTTTGGTCTCTTCCCTTGTCTCTGTGATCACAGTCTGTAGCCTAGGTCTGACCGTAGCATAGTTTTCTTTTCATCAAAAATATTTCTTGAATTTTCTGTAATGAAGTTTTATACAAATCTGTGAGTCTTTTCCAATCCACCTTTTGGGTTTGGTCAGTGACTCCCTGCAATCCACAGTAGGGCCAGAAGTTATTTTGGTTTCTGTTTTGTCTTCAATTTATCTTTTTTCTTTCTTTAGAAGAAAATAAAAGGAATCCATTTTTCAATACTATTATTTTTAAGCATGTTGAAATAAAAAAAATAAAAATTGTCGTTTCTTTTTGTTTGGTTGAGTAGTTGGCTATTTGCATTAATAATCAAGGGAAAAAATTTCTTTCATAAGTTCTTGGATGTTACTTAGGAAAATAAGTAGCTCGTGGTCGAGCGAAATATTGTGTTGAATTTGCTATTCAAATATCTTAGAAAGAATAGTTTGAAAAGTTGGTTAAAGAATTTAAAAGTGCAAATCTGAATTTGTCAAGAAGAAGTTATTTTGTTTCTAGCTATTTGTTTATCTTCTCTTTCATCTCTCAATACATTACTAGTGTCACTTTCATAACCTTTGACTTAATACAAGCCACAAAAAATTAATGATTAATTAAAATCAACTAGACTTTATGTTTTGTAGGGTCCATCAATTAGTCTAGGCTAGAACCTTGATTTAGATTGGAGAGGAAACTCTTCAAGGTTGCAAAACAAACATAAGAGTCTGTGCTAGGGAGTGTTAAAAAGTCCAGTATTTTGAAATTTATCCGGGACCCCCCTCTAACATAGGGGATAAACACAAGGTCACGTGCAAAAAGGTAGCGGAGATAACCCCTCCAAAGCCAGACCAAATGTACTGGGGAACACATATAGAGGGTTTGTCTTGGAATTCGGTCGATTGCATTTGCCATGGAGCTTCATGGGTCTTGAATCTGTTTGAGGTGCTCAGCTGTCTTCCAGACCACTTTATTTAGATACCCTTGAGAGGTTTCAATATTGATACCCTACTCATTGCGGTCCACTCAACTGTCGACTGTACCCACCTGGTGACTGTTCACGCACTGGCAACCTAGTTGCTTTATTTTAGGGACCTACATAGGTGACTGCGGGGGTATACCGTGGTACCTAGGATAGACATTGGGCCACACTTTGCAGAATATACCCAGAGGGTGCTTCTATATTCAAGTTGCACTTGCACCGGTAAGTTTCTCTAGTGTTGGTTATTGTAACTGTTCTTCCAACTAGCTAGTGATTGCTTGTCTTATCTCATAGGGAATTTTTCTAGTGTGTGTTGGTTTTGAATGTTAATAGAAATACCTAGTGTTTCATTGATATTCTCACATAGTGGAGGATCAGGAGCTCCACCGATCATGAAAGCTTATGGGCCTGCCACTGGTTACACTGGAGCCACCCCCACCACTGCTAAGGTGAAACTAGACCAACAAGGGTCTTTTGAGGCGACCGAGTCACAGGAAACTATGCCCAACCAACCTCTAAGAGAAGAACTTTAAATTTTGGAGGAACCAACCAATTCATACCTTGGAGCAGACGCTCTTGGTCCGTACGAACCTCCGACCACTGACCTTTCAGTGTCCGTCGTCATACAGGTTTATCCTTATGAGCGCCAGATAGTCTCACAAACAACAATGGAAACAAATGTTGCCACTTCTTCTGGGAATTATCATATTCCCTCTACGACTATCACCACAGGGGGTGTTCCACCTCCTAACCCACCATCATCAGTTTGGGCCACCATGGTCTCGACCACCTCTACCTCAAGCAATGGTCTGATTCTGTCTATGGTGACGACCACTGCTCCTTTCACCCAGAGTACGACAGGCCCTCCGTTCTCATACGAGATGCCTATCTCAGGTACGAGCCCTATACTTTCCTCCTCCACTCTACATAATTTAGGTCTGGGGGAAGGGAGCTCTAATCCTCCTCTGTAAGGATCCATGGGGGGCACTTCAACTTCCTATAATGCTTTCCCTTACGGAGGAGGTCATATACCTCCTTCGTACCCTTCGCTCGACGGTGCTCACCAACATTCCATTGGGCTGAACTCAAACCATAGTTCATTTAGTGCAGGGAGTCAAGGACTACCCTCTCATAACATGCAAGTAGGTTCGAAATCATTCTCTTTGTTCGGTGCATTTGGTAACAATGCTTTCTCATCAGCTGCTTTCTCGACCGGGGGCAACCCCGGTTATGGGAAACAAAATCATGTGCAGGGTACTATTCCTGCACAGGGGGTAAACCTAGGAATTCCTTCTGCATAGGACCTTGGAATCCATGGCAAGGATCGGTTGCCTTATCAAGGATGTCGATCAGGGGCAACCCCTTCCATAACCAATGGAACCTCAGGCAAGGCACAGGACCTATACCCGTAGTTTCGGCATAGGGCAACCCTTCCCAAAGTCCTTCGAATGCAACACACACCCAACCTTCTACGTCCTATTACGGGAATCACCCGATGATGTCTCCACAAACGCAGAATCTGTACACTGGTCATGGCCATGGATTTTACCAGAACCCTGGCCAACAACCCAACTTTTTCTGGAAACCTGGTGCTAGTCAAAATCCAGGCCCCTTTTTCCATGGTTATAACTAACAACCCAAACTACCATTTCTAGCAACGTTGCATTTGCCAGACTTGACAAGGTTTTTGAATGACCCTATCCATCATGATCTGTGTTGTCCTCCTATGCTGACCAAGTTTCCTTCGGACATTCCAAAGTTCGAAGTGAATCCTAACGAAGATCCAGGCGATCATGTGACCACCTTCCATCTATGCTGCTCATCTAATTCATTGAAAGACGACTCCGTACAGTTGTGTTTGTTTCAACGCACTCTCATTGGGAGTGCTGCAAAATGGTACATTGAGCTCGACCACTCAAGATACTCTTCCTTCGACAAATTTGTAATGGATTTCTTAAACCATTTCCAATTACCTGTAAGATACGACGTCGACATAGAATTGCTGGCCAAATTCAAACAGACAAAGGCAGACCATATCTCCGATCACATCCAAGAATGGAGATTTCAAAAGAGTTTGATTAAAGTGCCAGTCCCACTAGCATTCTTGCTTGGGTGGTTCCTTAAGTCTTTGGTCCCACAATTATCCAAAGACATCGCAACGTCGGGAGTGTTTTTTGAAGAAGATGCAATAATGAGAGCTCAACAACTAGAGCTGATTTACTCTTAGTCTAGTTTACTGTACGAAATTTTGCTGGATGTACCACGGTCCATTCTTGATAAAACTAGATGAAGAGCTAGACCACATGTCAATGGTATCGTTGGTTCAGCACAAACAAAGGCCACTAATCAGCTGACAAAACAATTGCAGCAATTGTCGATATAGCACAAAGCAGCCAGCCAGACCACTAGTTCGGCTTCTCCCCCTACCCAAACGTCGGATGTACATAGTGTGAAATCGACAAACCTGAAGGCCACCCAATAGCCTGACGGAAATAAGAAACAAAGAAAGAAGGGTAAGGGGGATAAGAAACCTACCAATAATGTTGGCGGGGGAAACATAGAAAAGAGGAAGTTGAAGTATCCATGTAACCTGTGCGCGAAAGACCACCCGACTCATCAATGCCCTCAGCTTGTGGAGGCCCAAAATTTATTGTCACAACAACAACCTATTGTGTTAATGAACCCATTTCAACATAGGAAAAATTTAACTCAAGCCTCTCCAAGCACGGAAGGGGGCAGTCAAGGACCCCCTCTGTCTTTGAGCAATCCTTCATCCACGAATGTGTATGTGATGAAATGTGATGGCTATATATTGACTAGAGCACATGACTATGGAAATCCAAACACCTCTGAGAAAGGTAAAGAAGCCAAAATCCCATCTCTTCCTCTCCAAATTGAGAAGACATTGGGTGAAACAATGACACGCATCCCAAAAGGCACGTTCAAGAAAGATTCTCACAATCCAAATGCAAGGGCCGCCCAAAACTACTCTGTGGTGGAGGATTTGTCTCAAACCCCTTGTGCGATGTCTGCTTTGGAGGTCCTCTAGAGCTGGCCTTCCCAGAGAAAGGCTTTGTTAGCCACCTTAGAATCTACCGAGACTTGTAATCTAGGTACGATCATGCTTGATACGACCGACTTAAAACCTCATCTCCCTTACCATGTAGCATTCTAGATAGTAGTGGCTTACACCATGAAAAGTTTTACTTGGAACATTTTCCACACGGTGGTTGATGAGGGTGCCTCAACATGCATAATGTGTTTGGTGTGTTGGAAGGCCATTGGCTAGCCCGCTTTGTCTCCGTCACCTACTCTTCTTACCGCTTTCGATGGTCATTCGTTTCGACCACATGGCATCATCCCCTCTTTCCCCATGCAGTTAGGAGGGAAGACCATGTGTGTCAAGGTTGAAGTGGTCGATGCATCTCTTGACTACAATCTCTTGTTAGGAAGGAGTTGGACCTATTCCATGCAAGTAGTGGTCGCTACAGTTTTTCGGGTCATGTTGTTTCCACATGAGGGCTAGCACATGACCATTGATCAGTTGTCTTTATCTCATCCCTACCATTAGTTGGGGTCACCCACGGCCCCAATGATTGATAACCCTCAACCCAACATCGTCAACATAGGGGTTGGTTTGTGCCCACCTTTGATGGGTAATTTCGATTACCCACCTCCTCAACGATCCATGGATTCTTCCTTCCCCATCGGCCACGATGGAAGGGACAGGGCACCATGGTATGGCCATTCCCTTTTCCGTGACATAATTTGTGTACTCTATAGTCCAACAAGCTTCCGCCGACCCCGATCCAACTTCCCCACAAGAGTTAGATCCTATTCTAGAGCCTACTTGGGCTCAAGGTTCCCTTGCTGATTCTAATTCTTTAGACTTAGTATTGCCCTCAGATGAAGCTATTATTGAAGAAATGACTAGTCTTGACAAACCCTGGGATGATCTCCATCACAGATCTTATTTCCTCCCATAGTTAAGAAGAATTGAAGCCGGGGAATTCACTTTGACTATGACTGGAGATAGGTCTTGTCCTATCAATCCCTTGGCTACGCATGTTGTTTACGCCGAGGGTAATATGGCAACCATCATTGACAATATACCTATTAATATCTCCACTATACCTATTAATATCTACAGAACCCCTGGCATCATGGAGAATGTTTTCATTGGAGCTGACTGTTGCCCCAAGGATATTCGAATCTACACGGATTTATTTAAAGAATTCTGTGAAATTTTTGCCTAGTATTATGAGGAAATGCCAGGCATTGATTCTAAAATAGTCGAACACGAAATCATGACCTATCTTGATGCTAAGATGGTTCGGAAAAAGCTTCATCCAGTTAATCCTAAGAAAGTAGAAGCTATTAAGGTTGAAGTAGAGAAACTGCTCAAAGCAGGTTTTATCTACCCCATCCATTTGACCCAATGGGTGTCAAATCTCGTGTCGGTCGACAAAAAATAGGGTATGTTTCATGTATGTACAGACTTCTGTGATTTGAACAAATCCTGTCCAAAGGATAATTTCCCTACACCATTTATTGACCAGATAGTCGATGAATGCGCAGGTTGCGAGGCCTTTTCTTTCATGGATGGTTTTTCGGGATACAATCAGATACAGATCAAACCTAAAGACCAACACAAAATGACTTTCATTTGTCCGTGGGGTACATTTTCTTATTGCAAGATGCCTTTTGGTCTGAAAAATGATGGAGCTACCTTTCAGTGGGCCATGTCTTTTGCTTTCAACGATCTCAAACATATAGTCAAGGCCTACCTAGATGATTTAGCATCATGATATCATAAGAGAACTGATCATCCCAAACACCTCTGACTTATCTTTGAGCGTTGTCGCTACTTTCGTATTCGCTTGAATCCAAACAAATGCAGTTTTTGCATGACGTCGGGCCATATGCTATGTTTCATAGTTTCGACAATAGGGATCATGGTCGATCCTCTCAAGGTTGAGGCAATAGTTCAGTTTCCTCCCCCGCATACAATCCTTCAACTTCAGAGTTTACAGGGAAAAGTGAACTTTTTGCGTTGTTTCATCGCAAACTATGCCGATATCACAAAGGGATTTGTGCGTTTACTGAAAAAGGACATTCCTTTTCATTGGGATGAAGCTGCTCAATGCTCTTTCGAAGTGTTGAAATGTGCCCTCATGACTCCCCCTCTGCTTCGGCCACCCAATTATAATAAAGATTTCTTATTGTACTTGGTTGTGGCAGAGTCGACCATCGGTATGGTATTAGTTCAGGAGGATGATTTGCTCTCATAATATGTGATTTATTACCTGAGCCAAGGTCTAGTTGGACTGGAACTCAATTATTCCCACATTGAAAAACTTGCATTGGCAGCAGTTCATGCTGTCCAACGGTTCTATCATTATATCTTGTTTCGCAAGACCACCATCATTGCCATTGTGAATCCGTTTCAATACGTGTTGACATGACGGGTAATTGGCGGAAAGATTAGTAGATGGATAGTTGTTCTCCAGGAATTTGACTTAGATTTTGTTTTGTAAAAATCCAAAAAGTCAATGGTCTTTGCGAAACTCATCTCGAAACTTTCGGTTGAGTCAGGTGATGTTATGCCTGAAGAGTCGCCTATTAAAGTAGACATGTTTTTGATTGCATCTTCGGACCCCTATTATGGAGATATACTTGTCTATCTCCCAACTTTGAAGTGACCCACCTCTGCTTCTCATGATGAGCGTCATCGTATGCGCCATCAGGCTAAGAACTATCTCATACTCGAAGACACTTTGTATCGTTGAGGTGTAGATTGCATCCTTCGTCGGTGCCTCACTCATGAAGAAGTAGAAATCGTGCTTAACGATTGCCATGCTGAAGCATGTGGCGGTCATTTGTCTGGGTTGGAAACAACCCAAAATATTTTACGAGCCATTTACTTCTGGCTGACATTAATCAAATATTCTGTTGAATTGGTCAAGAAGTGCCATCAGTGTCAGATCTTCTCTCAGAAGATGAGGGCACACCCCTCTCCCATGTTTCCCATCATCACAGTTGGTCCCTTCACCAAGTGGGGGATTGATTACACTACATGCAACCCGCCTTCAGCAAGGGGGCACCGTTATATCATCGTAGCCATATACTACTTCACGAAGTGGGTCGAATCTATTCCAACATTCAAAGATGATGGTGAGACTGCAACTCTCTTTTTGTTCAACAAGATAATAGTAAGGTTTAGCGTCCCGAGAGAGATTGTCACTGAACATGGAAGTGAATTTTAGAACAAAAGTATGACCAAGTTAACATCAAATCTTGGGTTGAGGAAAGAATATTTGTCACCCTAATACCCACAAGAGAATGGTCAGGTGAAAGCTATCAATAAATCTCTTAAGACCATTCTACAATGAACGATCATTTCAGCCAATTCAAATTGTCATTTGATGTTATTGTTGGATTACTGAGAGGGGGGGTGAATCAGTAATAATGTAATTATAATCCTTTTTCTTCAAATATTATATCAATGTAGAATTATTATCCAATAATGAGCAGTAAGAAATAAACAATCACACA
>JZKD02S1393729.1:438381-450350 GCA_000966675.3 Picea glauca
TCCTTGAAATTACAATGCCTTCTGTTAGTGCGGGCTACGAGGGTGATCTAGGAGGCTCCCCAGGCTCAGAAAATGCTCAAAAAATGAAAGTTCTCATAATGTATTGAAACCAATTCCATTGCGACCAGCTCATCGTGTTGATTCTAGCCATATATTCACTTTCTCAAACGGGCTCTGTATGCAAGAGTTATCACACTCTGATCAGATTCTCAAACAACTAAAAAAAAAGTCAAAGGTCAACTGGAAAAAAGTCAATGCTGGCATCAGCATGACATCACCAAAGACACCTCATGATGCTGATGTGATAGAGACAAGTGGTTACATGTGACTGGGCAAATGGTGCAGACTTGGACCAATGGTAGTGTGACATTTCTCAATATTTGTGCAAATGAGGTGGTGCCACGTGGCCCAGGCATGGGCAGCCACGTGGCACCCAGTCAACAATTGTGTGGCAAGTTTCAAAATTTTTGAAGTCTATGGGTTTTGAACCCACGACCGATTGCATAGCCCAAGCACTTTGAGGAATGGTCCAACACCAACGCACTCCACATGTTACTTGATATATGAAACACATTTAATTATATATGTGTTGTATTGTTTGAATATGTGGTGCAGAGGAGGTTGGGGATAAGCCCCAACCCGTGGTTTGATTGTTCATGCGACCACCGGTCAGCGAAAGGGGTGTGGCACATGGTATAACTGCCCATCCACCATACAACCATTGGTTACATGGTATCCACCCAAAATCCAGGGGCTTATCCACATTTGATGCGCGGGGGTCCATCCATTAGCCCATAGGTCCCGTGGAAAGAGCCCAAAACCAAGAGCTGGAGCCTATCCAAGGCCAACGTGCAACCAAAAGGGATGACACTTGGCCATATTAAGCCCATATTACCTCTTCAAAGGGGTGTGCTCCATCCAAAGAAGGGATACTCTATGTATTTTAGATTTTTTTGTTACAGAGTGGGTTTTTGACTTATATTTAGCCCATAATATGTAATTTTTGGACCAGAATTGGTTTTTTGAGGATATCTTGGCCATTTGGAGGGGGATTTGATCCCAGAAAGAGGCCAGATCTTCAGGGGAAGTTTAACTTCCTCATATGAGTCTAAAAAATATAAAAACCAAGCTTTTTGAAGCTTTGAGAAAGACTTTTTGATGCAGGGATTTGAAGGAGCACTTTGTAAATTTTGGCCTTTTCTCATGTTTTGAGGGGCATTGTTTCCATGTTTTTGAGAGGAATTTGATGGGGCATGCATGAATATGAGCAAGGAGGTCTTGCACAATAGATCTGAAGCTTGTTATGTAACAACAAAGAGCCATTGTAAGAGAACTTTGAGCATTTTAAAGAGCAATAAAGAGGTCCTCCACTTGGAAGCGAGTCTGAAGATGTAGCCAACGATTGGTGAACTCTGATATCAACCTCTTGTCTCTATTTCTCTTTCTGTTTTTTTGTTCTCTTCTCTTAATTTTCAGCATGGATATTAATGTCTGATCTCTTTATTCATTAATAATCATCAAGTAAAAGTCACATTTGATATTCCACAAACAAGATAATAAGTTTTATGTATTTCACATTCTTAACGATCCGATGCATAAAATACATTAAACTAACTTGCAATTTATCAGTAATACCTTCATTTTTGGATCAAGTTTATGGTATCATAGCATTTGGTTTTGAAGGTTTGACAAGAATTGCAAGCATTGGATGCTCACTAGAGAAAAACTCAAGCGAGGAGAGGGCCAACTTGAGGCTTTTAATCCAGATATTCAAAGGAGACTTCATAATCAAGAGATGTCTTCACCGAGGAAGCTAGGTCCTTATGCATATGAGGACAATTTATTTGAGGCATTTCAATTGATGAAAGCCATGGTAGAGGAACTTTACCATGAAAGAGGTCAACGAAGGAATCCAAAGGTTGAAGAAGGTGAATCTTCAGTAAGAGCAGAAGGAGGAGTTGGAGGTGGTGGACCTTCAGAACCTTCTTCTCCTTCATCCTCATCATCTACAAGTGAAGTAAGTGTACATCCCTCCAAGGATAAGCAACCTAAGAAAACTCATCATTCTTCTGATATGCCTTTATTAAAGTTAGATGTAAAGTTTCAATTACCCACTTATGATGGTGAATTAGATGCAGAAAAGCTAGATAATTGGGTGAGACAGTTAGAAGTCTATTTCAGGGTACAAAGGATTGTTGATGATGAAACAAAGATCCAACTTGCAAGTCTCAAATTGGAATGCACAACTCTTATATGGTGGGAAAGCAAAACTAAGGATGATCTCAATCAAAATGGTAAAACAATCTCTTCCTGGAATGATTTTATCGATTTGAAGAAACAATTCTATCCATTAGCATACATGCAACAGGAAATGATGAATTGGCAAATTTTAAGGCAAGTTAAAGGTCAAAGTGTACAAGAATATACTCAAATATTTTGTAAGAAATATTTAAATTTGGGTATTCCTTTATATACACAAGAGACACTCCTAAAATATATTGGTGGTTTACATTCTTATCTCAAGCACACCATCCTTATGCTAAATCCTTCTAACTTTGATGAAGTATGTGTACAAGCCATTCACATTGAATCAAGTAAAGGGAATGTTGGTGATAGTGTTTCTACAAATACTTGGCAAAAAAAGGATGCATGGAAAAGGAAAGAGAAAGAAAAGAAGACAACCACAACAAGAAAGGAGAAGCCTATTGGCAAGCATTGCAAGAAAGTAGGCCATGATGAAGATCGTTGTTGGGTCTTACATCCTGAAATGAAGCCAAAGAAGTATGCCAATCAAGGGAGAAAGAATACCACAGCTACAACAATTCAAGTGGATCTTGGATCAGATTCCGGTGATGAGACACAAGTTGTAGCTATGGGAATCCAAGGTATAAATTTTGTTGCAAGTACTAGCTCTTCTAGATCAGTTGATGTAAATGATGAGTGTAAAAGGAATGAACTTTTCCACATAAGGGTTATAACAAATAATGTTAAAGTCGATACTCTTGTAGACAGTGGATCACAAGCCAATCTAATCAGTGAAGAGGTTGTAAATAATTTGGGACTTGAAACTAAACCACATCCTAGACCATATCCATTGGGTTGGATATGTGGTGATAATAATTTGCAAGTAACCAAACAATGTAAAATCAAATTTGCAATCACTTCCAATTATGTTGATGATGTAGATCTTGATATAGTGCCACTGGACATATGTGGAATTGTACTGAGAAGTCCATACCTTTATGATAGGAAAGCTATATTCTACAAGGAGGAAAATAAATATTTCTTCAAGAAAGATGGGAAAGAGTACATTGTTCGTGCTCATCACATGAAAAATGACAGATCTTTTGTAGCTACAGGGTAGTTAAAAAGAATGGTAAATGCAAGCAAAAGCTTAACACTTATGTCTATAACAAAACAAGAAGTTAGTGATGCTAAACATGAGATGGTTCAGTATGTTTCTAACAGTCATGAAGTGTCACCAGGGGTACAACATGAGGTTCAACTGCATAATTTGATTACTGTTCCTGTTCAAAAGGAGAAGCATGTTTTGTCATTTTCATTCGCATACTCAGTATTGTTGATTAGTTTTTTGTTGTTCAGTGGTGTATGGCTGCTAATTGCGACAAAGAATGTAGATGATTGTGCAATTGATGGGATGATTACTTTGGTAAACAATGCTATCTTAGTTTTCATGTTTGTTGTGATTAGTCAGGTGATTATTGTCCAAGCAAAAAGGATGGATGATACCGGAAAAGTGGGGAGGTAGTACCCTCACATCTTACCTGAGTAAAAGAAAAATTTGGTGGTCCAAAAGCTTCCCAAGTGGGGAGGAATGATCCAAGAGGCTCCCTAGGCTCAAAAAATGCTCAAAAAATGAAAGTTCTCAGAATGGATTGAAACCAATTCCATTGCGACCGGCTCGTCACGCTAATTCTGGTCATATATTCACTTTCTCAAATGGGCTTCATATGCGAGATTTATCACACTTTGATCAGATTCTCAAATAGCTAAAAAAAAAGTCAAAGGTCAACTGGAAAAAAGTCAATGCTAACGTCAATATGACATCACCAAAGACACCTCATGATGTTGATGTGATAGAGACAAGTGGCAACATGTGACTGGGTAGATGGTGTAGACTTGGACCAATGGTAGTGTGACATTTGTCAATATTTAGGAAAATGAGGTGGTGCCACGTGGCCTAGGCATGGGCAGCCACGTGGCACCCAGTCAACAGTTGTGTGGCAAGTTTCAAAATTTTTGAAGTCTATGGGTTTTGAACCCACGAACGATTGCATAGCCTAAGCGCTTTGAGGAATGGTCCAACGCCAGCATGCTCCACATGTTACTTGATATATGAAACACATTTAATTATATATGTGTTGTATTGTTTGAATATGTGGCATGAAGGGGGCTGGGGATAAGCCCCAACTCGTGGTTTGATTGTTCATGCGACCACCGGTCAGTGAAAGGGGCGCGACACATGGTATAACCACCCAACCACCATACAACCATCGATTACATGGTATCCGCCAGAAATCCAGGGGCTTATCCACATTTGATGCATGGGGGTCTATCCATTAGCCCATAGGTCCCGTGGAAAGAGCCCCAAAACCAGGAGTTGGAGCCTATCCAAGGCCAATGCGCAACCCAAAGGGCTAGCGCTTGGCCATATTAAGCCCATATGACCTCTTCAAAGGGGTGTGCACCATCCAAAGAAGGGATACTCTATGTATTTTAGATTTTTTTGTTAGAGAGTGGGTTTTTGACTTATATTTAGCTCAGAATATGTAATTTTTGGACCAGAATTGGTTTTTTGAGGATAAATTGACCATTTGGAGGGGGATTTGATCCCAGTAAGAGGCCAAATCGTCAAGGGAAGTTTAATTTCCTCATTTGAGTCTAAAAACTATAAAAACTAGGCTTTTTGAAGCTTTGAGAAATACTTTTTTATGCAGGGATTTGAAGGAGCAGTTTGTAAATTTTGGCGTTTTCTCATGTTTTGAGGGGCATTTTTGCCATGTTTTTGAGAGGAATTTGATGGGGCATGCATGAATCTGAGCAAGGAGGCCTTGCACAATAGATCTAAAGCTTGTTATGTAACAACAAAGAGCCATTGTAAGAGAACTTTGAGCATTTTAAAAAGAAATAAAGAGGTCCTCCACTTGGAAGCGGGACCTGAGACGTAGCCAACGATTGGTGAAATCCATTATCAACCTCTTGTCTCTATTTCTCTTTTTGTTTTGCTGTTGTCTTCTCTTAATTTTCAGCATGGATATTAATGGCTGATCTCTTTATTCATTAATAAGCATCAAGTAAAAGTCACATTTGATATTCCGCAAACAAGATAATAAGTTTTATGTATTTCACATTCTTAACCATCTGATGCATAAAATACATTAAAATAACTTGCAATTTATCAGTAATACCTTCATTTTTGGATCAAAGGGTCTTAACATTATCAAACAATTTTAAATTTTTTAGATTGTATATCTCGATCTCTTCTAGTATGACATAATATAAATTATTTTTAAAACGGTTAAGTTAATAAAAAGTTACAGTAGAAATAAAAGAGGTATGTATTTTAGGATTCTAATATATGTTAAGACAAAAATAGATTAAAAATATTAAACAATATTATTATTTTTTTTAAATTATATATTTGAAATTTGCATAGTCGAATCTATCTCTTTCTTTAGTTTTATCGACAATGAATTTGTGTAGCCTATAGAAAAATAATGTCAAAAATAGAAATATTGAGAGGTATTCATAAAAAATGAGGTTTTTATGTATTTGTGGACCAAACCACTAGGTTTGTCATCCAGAACCTAAATTTGAGTCAACTGATCTGGATTATTTTGAGAACAAAATGAAGGCATAGATATAAAATGAAATATACAGAGATATTGCAATAAACACAAAGATACAACAATGCACAATTTTTATCAATGAATGTACAGAAACTGTAAAATTACAGAGTGAATGACTCACTAGAATGGTGGCATCTTATCTTTGAGAAGAGATGTGGTGACTATGCTCATCCTCAAGAAGATGATGATGTTTTCAATGAGGCTCTAGAGGCATTTTTAACATAAATAAAATCCAAAACCCCAACCTCGAAAGATGAAACTCCAAAAGGTTTGTGGGCCCTGATGGGGGTAGTTGGTATGTCAACTTCCCAAGGGAGTAACTTGTGCATATCATCTCTATTTGGGGTGCACGATAGCTCGTTGGAAAGGTATATCCTAGGAATACACATTTTTACATCACACTCTTGCTAAATTCTATTGTGTGATTGTGGCAGGCCCAAATAACACTGTTTAGGGCGTCAAAATGACCCTGGAAGTTTAGGACCCAAAAAGTTGTAGAAAAATTGCCAAGGTGAAAACCCCTGTTTTGAGCTAGTGGAATAGGTGGGTGGCCACCAATTTCCACCTAGATCAATCCTTCCCCCTTAGGAAGAAATGCTCTCCATTGCATCAAGTCTCTGAGGAATATTTTGTTGAATCTGAACCTTGGTGAGTTGTTTTCCTTGCTGAAGAAGTTGTCCTGCTTAGCTTGTTGAAGTTTGTTATGAACCTATTGTTGGAGGGGTTTGATCCATTTAACCAATATATATGCATGATTTTATTGAGTGTGGGGGAACTCTATCAATGAATATGAAACATGAATAACATGAAGGGATTTATAACTTGGTTTGACTAGGCAGTGTGGAGGTACCCCCGTAGGTGCAGTAGAAATATCTTGGTGCTCTTCTATAATCTTGTTGATATGATTCTACTGGATAGAAGGGTCTTGGGATGAGGCTGTAGTGGTTGCAGTGTTCTTCTCTTCTGACCATATTGTGAAGGGGATAAAATTTACGATATGAGAGATTACTTTGTGGCATTGTTTTGTTAGGATAGTAATCAGAACTACCTCTGGTATCCTGTAGGGTTGACCCCCCAGAGTAACAATGACACTACAGGGTCAAGACTCATAAAAAAAATGACAACCTCCACATATATGGATGACCTAATAGAACATCACATACATCCAGTGGAGCAACATCACACAATACCTCATCCTTGAAGGGTTTGATGCTATATGATAGACGACATTGTTGGATGACACACAGATCTCATCCCTGGTGAAGCCATACAATGTTTTATGGTTGCAGGTGTGGTGTTGTCAGTAAATACAATTGCTTTACGACCTTTGCTGATATGAAGTTATTTTGTTTTCCACTATCAACAATAAAATGAAGTGGGGTCCCCTTCACCCACATCTATGAATGGAAAAGGCGCTCCCCCTCCTCAGGATCCTCTGGTTCCTTCTGGTTGTATTGTTGTGGTCATGACAGTAGCAATGGGTTCTGCATCAATTATATGTCTCCTTTTAATGTTTTTTGAATCGAAGTCTGATTCGGGGCTCGGTTCTGTTTCTTTGAGCTCGTCTACTAATGACCATTTTGAGTGACATTCATCAGTGTTGTGCCAAGGGATTTTGTGGAAGTTGCACCACTTCCCAGTTTTCTTTTTCATCTTCCCGTTGCTCGTCTTTTCCTATGGCTTGTACTAGTTTTCTTGAGGTTGGATATTCTATGGATTAGGGATTCCTTTAACATACTTTGGTTGTTGCAGATTTGCAAATCCAAATTCCCGCTTATTTTGGTGCTTAAATTTATTCTCGATTTTGACAACATATTGATAATTTGCTCCCAGTGATGAGATGTACAGAAAATCCATTTTGGTTTGGATGTACCTGTGTAGAGCCCTGTGTTATTTTAGAACTAGATGTCTCTCATAGTCTTTGATACCCAGCTTGGTGTGCAAGGTATGGAAGGTATTTGTGAACTTCGACACTGTTTGGTCCCTCTCTTGATGTAGTGTGGTCAATCTCATGTACTGGTCGTCATAGTTTCCCACACGGTAATATTTCTCCTTGATCACATCCATAAAATAATCCCAAGTGGGCTCGACCCCAAATATTCTAGACTCCTCTATGGAATTTTTCTCCTAGTAAGTTTCCCACCAATGTTTGACATGGTGAAGAGCCTTAAGGAGCACAAAGGTGATTTTTTCTCTGTCGGAAAAAATGTGAACAAAGAAATAACCTTCTAGCAAATTTAACCATTTTTCCAAAGCATACGTGTCGATCTAACCTTCAAATACAATAATATCAAAATTAACTTGAATCTTGAATGGGGCAGCCTCTCCAAAGACAAAGAAGTGCATGTTATTGTCGAAAATTGTTGAAGAATTTGGGAAAAATTCTCCAACATCTCGTTCCTATGTTGCATGAGGGATTCCAAGAGAAACAACTTGATGAGATCTTCTACTCCCTTGTCTCTCTTCTCTTCCACCATGGGGGGTCACTTGAGTTAGAGAGAGTAGTTTTCCTCAAGAGAAACTAGCTTGAGACCCAACTCTCTATACCTTGACCTTGTCGGTGACATGCACTAAGAGATGAAAAGGAGTAGTGTGCTCTGATACCATTGATCGAGATTATTTTGAGAACGAAATGAAGGCAGAGATATAAAAATGAAATATATAGAGATATTTCAATAAACATAGAGATACAATGATGCACAACTTTTATTAATGAGAGAATGTACAGAAACTGTAAAATTACAGAGTGAATGCCTCGCTAGAATGGTGGAAACTCATCTATGAGAAGAGATGTGGTGGCTAGGATCATTCACAAGAAGATGATGATGTTTTCAATGAGGCTCTAGAGGCCTTTTTAACATAAATAAAATCCAAAACCCTAACCCTGGAAGATGAAATGCCAAAAGGTTTGTGGGCCCTGATGGGGGTAATTGGTATGCCAACTTCCCAACATTGTAGATTTTTCATATGATTATTGTTTGGGGCACACGATAGCTCGTTAGAAAGGTCTATCCAATGAATACACATTTTTCCATCACACTCTATCTAAATTCTACAATGTGAATGTGGCGGGCCCAAAAAATGTTGTTTAGGGCCTCAAAATGACTCTGTAAGTTTAGGACCCAAAAATCTATAGAAAAACTACCAAGGTGTAAACCCATGTTTTGAGCCAGTGGAATAGGTGGGTGGCCACCGATTTCCTCCTGGATCATCAACCAACTCAAAAAAAACTTATGTTAGAGTTGAGATTCTCGCCACCAAAAAAATTGAACTGGAAGTAACGTGCACACACTCTTAGAATGCGCACACGCACTAGGAAGCTAAAAGTTTTCTACAAAGTGGATGTTTAAGGGAAACCAAAAACCGTTTTCTAGCAAAAGATGTAATTCTTCTACTATGTCGCGATTTCAGGAAAACCAAAAACCAATCATGCTCACTTGTTATTGATCAATTGATAAGACTTCGAAACTTGAAGCCTGACTAACAATCATTATTGTTGTTACCCTTGTCATGTATAAGGTAAGAAGATGCAAATTATTTCACTGCAAGATGCGTCAATAATCGAGAATGAATTCTACGATATGATTGAGATATTTTCTTGGCTATTGATGACCATCGCCAAGAAGTCATCCACCCATATTTGTTCTTTACTCTTGCAGATTTATTTCTATTAGAACATCTATTTGAATGATGATTTTTCTTTCCACAATGCTTAGAAGGATGAAGATCGAAGCATTAATCTTCCATTTGGCCAACTTGCTGACATTGTTGGCATTTTTTAATCTCCACTTGAACTGGAGCAGGTGAATGTGAACCTTCTTGTAGTAGTCTAGCACTCTGGAACTAAATAGGTTTGGTATAATCTAGAATATGAAAGGTGACTTTCTTTTCATATCTGATATCAGTTTTGTATCAGATGACTGGCTTGGAAAGAGGAAGTCGATCTTAGTCTGTACTTGAATCTAGAGTTGACTCAATGGTTTTTGATCTGGTTCAACATCATCGTCTTCATCATCTTCAAAAATAGGGTTCTAAACAAGCATTAGTTCAGAATTTTGTTGAAGATTCTTTCTCTTAAGTGCATCATGAAGGAGTCGAGTCTGCATTTGCAATAGTGCTAGTTTGGCTTGCGTAACTTGTAAGCATGTTGTAGCATACTACAAAGTGGTTTTGTGAATGGTGACTATATTGTCCATAGAAGAGAGGATTAGAGTGTTCAATAACTTTAACATTTCCTCAACTTGAGCCATATCTCAGAAATACACCTCAAAGGTTTCTTGAAAATCCACCCTTTCACAATCACACTCTACAATGAAAACTCAACTATCCAAACTTCGCAAATGAAGGGTGTTAGCTTCTACCAAAAATGCACCTGCTTACAGAAAAAAAAACACATTAATGATCAAACCATAATGAATAGATGTATACCAAATTTGTCATTGGAAGTAGATAGTGTCAGCAACATGGTGAATTGTTCTACAATTTCATTGTTCCTATCATCAACCAACATCAATGGTCACTTTCTCTAGGCCTACCTTGAATCCAAGGTCAAGGATGATTTTAGGGGATAAATTTGGCTCATGGGCTAATTTTCCATGGTTTTTCCCAAAAGAAGATTTTCCATTCTAAAATTGATTCGTCCAAATTCTATAGAATAAAATTATTTTACCTTAAAAATCGCCAAAATTTTATACAAACTATATAAAATCCTTAGAAATTTGAATATTTTTACAAAAATATCGCCAAACATTTATAGTTGGCATATAAAGGATTAGTAAGATTTTCCAAGGTTTCTACATTTTAAAATAAATTTCCATCCTTAAAATCATCCTTGTCCAAGGTCTGCCGTTAACAATGAATACAATGTTTGTCTTGAAAGTCCTGTCAATTCATGGACTTATTGGATCCCTGCAATTGTCATTTCCAAAAGTTGAGCACCAAGAGAAACTTAATATTCCCCCCCATGTGATATATGAATATGAAAAGTGTAATGTAAATTCTATTCGAAATAACAATCCAGAATCACATCTATGTTTACAAGGATGAAGAGGGAGCTACCAAGGCTTGAAAACACAACCCACCAATTTGGATAAAAATAAATCTCCTAGAACCTAATGGTAGAAGATATGCATATGGATAGGAAAGGCCATCAATATTCAAACATATGGAAAAATGAATAACTAGAAGGACCAACATGAAATGAATAACAAAGTGAATGTTATAACCCTAAATTTCTCTACACATGCATACTTGGCATTAGACCCTCTTACTTGCATTTTTTTCCAAGCCATCACTGAGTTGCTCTTCTTAAAAACCCTATTTTTGAAGATGTACCCACTGTGCACCACTACAACCCACGTACGCATGCTATCTTCACCACTACAACCCGCGTATACTCGCAAAAGTTGCAAAAAATAAAACGTTGCAAGGAATTCGTTGAGATTACAAACTATTGGGTAGTTTCCCAACTAATCCATCCCTATAGCTCATCACCGAACTGAATAACCATCCTTTTGTCATATAAAAGGAGGTGTTGGGGTCTCATTCCACATCTAGACATAAGAATAGTGAAACTCTTCTCGTTTCCCATCCCCTCCTTCCCCTAAGAAATTGCATCCATCTTGTGAGAATTGCCTCAGAATTCCCCAATTTGCCCTTTTTCCTCCATCATAAACCCATTCCATTTCCCTAGAAGAAGGTTGAGAGAAGAAATATACATGGAGGTGTACTTGGAGCTTGGTGAAGAGGAGCCCAGACTAGGTTCGTGGAGCAGTAGCCGACTTTGTTGTAAGTGATCATTGTATTATCAATAAAAGAAGTACTTTTCCTGTCCCAAATTATGGTGTGTTGAATGTTTCCATTTGATTTATGTTTTTATTCTAATGTCTAACCCATATTGATATATGAAATGCATGATTGTAGTTTTACGTTTGTCTATTTGTGAATATAGGTCATCCTTAGGAGGAGGCTTGCAGTCAGCAAAGCTATCTGTAAGGTAGCTAGAGAGGTAGTGGGGGGGCCCAGAGGGCCCATAGTGATAATAGTGGAGGTCATTCAATGTAAGGTGGACTAGGTCCACTATATTATTAAATAAGGCCC
>JZKD02S1393729.1:450707-472665 GCA_000966675.3 Picea glauca
ACCCTAAGGGTTTGATATAATAAAGTGTGGTTTTCTATATGGTTTCATATATCTTTTGTGGTGATTGTATTCAGATATCTTTGGATCTATTGTGATATTTTGTATTCAGGTATTTGGTTCTTAACACTATCAAGCACCAGAGGATCGTCACCGGATGCGGAGTAGAGGTACAGTTACCTGATCCTTCTCATTTTGTCTTTCATGTATGAGTCTGGGATATGTTTGGGATAGTTAGAGAACTAGGATAATTTAAAACGGTTATTGATCTACCTACATTGTAAACCATGGTGTAGCCATAGGGGGGTTTTCCCCGCTAGCATAATTGGTGACCGTATTGGGGAGAGCCTCTAGGGTTTTAGGGTATTTTTTGGGTGTTTGATTGGTTTTATTACCTTTTGAGTTTCTGTGAGTTTGTTGAGTCTTTTAAGGGATTCTGGTCACCTGTTGGTGCCATACCAGTTCTCACTTCCCTGTCAACCAGTCTGTTTCATTTCCCTTTTTGAGAAATTATAGAGGTGTACGCGTCCTACATTGGGTCAGCCCACGTACATACGTGCCATGTCTAGTAAACAACCCGTGTACATACACAGGATGCTGAAACAACAATAGCGTACCTGGTTCAAGGAACTATTTTTGTAAAAGAGGCAACCATCCTCTTTCCTGATTGAGGTTTTACTTCTTAAGGTTTCTTGATAGAGTCCAGTGTCTCTGTTTTTACATTCATAGCTTGGGTTAGATGTCAGTTTGCTTATCTTTTTGAAGATTTCTTGTGTTTACGTCAGAAAGGATTTTAGGCAAGTCTTTGAGTTGTTGATCATCCTGTTTGGTGTCTTTAGTGACTCCCTGCGATCCGCAGTGGGCCAAAGGTCAGTTTTAGTCGTGTCTTGTTTTTCACTTTTTCCCCTTTCGTTCTCTTTAAAGAAAAGAAAAAAAAAATTGTTTCAAGATTTTCTTGTTTGAAGCATTTTCATATATATATATATATATATTTCTTAGTTTGGTAAAGTAGTTGGAGTTAGTTTGCTTACTTGTCAAGAAAAATAGTTCATTTTTTAATTTCTTTACTGATTTCTTAGAGCACTAAGTAGCTTGTAGTCGAGTGAAATTTCATTTTAGGTCTTCCTTTCAAAGATCTTGAAAAAGTTAGTTGTGAAAAGTTGGTTTAAAGAGTTAGTTGCAAATCTTTATTGTTAACTAGAAGTAATTTTTCTTTCAATTTCATTTACTTCTCCTCTTTTCGTCTCTCATACACATCACTAGTTTCACTGCCATATCCTTTGAGTTAAAACAAGCCATTCAAAATGAATGCTAATTTAAAATCAACTAGACTTTTATGTTTGTAGGGTCAATCAACTAGTTTAGGCTAGAGCCTTGAATTAGGTTGGATAGGAAACTCTTCAAGGATTATAAACAAACATTGGAGTCATAGCTAGGGAGTGTAAAAGTCTAGTGATGTGAAAGTTATCTGGGACCCCCCTCTAACATAGAGGCTAAACAAGAGGTCGCGCGAGGAAAGGTAGCAGAGATAACCCCTCCAAATCTGGGCCAAATGTAGTGGGGAACACATATTGAGGATATGTCGTGGGATATTGTTGCTCGCATTTGCCTACGGAGCTTCATGGACCTTGAATCCATTCGAGGTCCTCATTTGTCTTCCGGAACACTTGATTTCGATACCCTCAGTAAGTTTTAGACTTGTTATCCTGCTCATTGCGGTCCACCCGATTGTCGATTGTACCCGCCTGGTGACTGTTTATGAGCTGGCAACTTAGTTGCCTTGATTCTAAGGACTTACATGAGTGACTCTGGGGGTATACCGTAGTACCTAGTGTTAGAACCCTATATAATAGGGGATCAGTATTCTGAATAATATTTATGTTTTTCAGGCATATTTGTTCGCTCATGACGCATGGCGAAGACGGCGGAAAGCGCCCGACACTCACCAAGCATAGGATGAGTTCTTGCGCGCAAGCTTCAAAGTGAGTTCCGGTGCATTTTAGCAAAAAATGGTGAATTCGTTTGAAATGGTAAAAGTTTAATTCTGATGGGCAAATGCAAATTTGGTTTGTTTGCCAAAAATTTGGCCCTTTTTAGCAAATTTGGCCCCTCGGCCTTTATGCAGAGTTTGGCTTGTTTATAAAAATTTAAATATTTTCAGCAAAAAGTTATAGTGGCCTAGGGCCAACCTCCGAATGCTCGAAACCAAGAGTCAGTGCCATTTCATACACCAACAACCAACACACAAGCCAACTTCAACACAAAACTCCAATGCCCAAGCCTCGGGTTCATTTCATTGACACAACATATTACTGTTGGCTAATATAATCACCTAAATTTCAGTTTACTGTGTGAATGTGGGATATCACCCGCAGAAAGTTAAAAAAAAAATATATAAAGCACACCTTTAAAACCCCGTGCCAGATGTTCGAAGCAGAGTCAAGGTGTCGAACTCATAGAGGCACGCATGCATAGAAGGCTTATGAGGCCAATCTTGCCTCACAGTTCCTGGGCAATGATAAACTTTTCTAAATTCGTTCCACCTCAAGCAGCTCAAAACTTTGCTAAGAGACTTCCAGAACTGTGCAAGACACATGGTGTGCTTATGAACCCTAATTTCGTAGCACCACCGGCGACAGAGATAAATGGGAATTTTGAAGGTGTCATTAAACATATGATAGAATCAGCGGAGAAGAATGGATGATGATCATAGTCAACGCTTGTCTTTGAGCATGCCTAAGATAACAGCGACAGATACAAAAGAAGTGGCATAAAATTTAGTGATGCAAAAGCTTCTTAGTGGGCCTCATTACTTCGATCCACCAGAAGAGCCAGCACAATGTTATAATTGTAGTGAACTTGGTCATCATCTGGCTGATTGAACCGTGGAATGGCACAAAAAACCATGCTATGTTTGTGGAAATGCTGGACATGAGGGAAAGGATTGTGTACAGTTGATTGTAGGGTCTGGAATGCTTCATTTTCAAAAATGTAGGTCATTATGCTAAGAATTGCCCAGAAAAGTGCAATAGTAACAACGCAACGATTTGTCTTCTATGTGGTGATGTGGGGCATGAAATGATTTCATGTAGAAATGGTTACAAACCTGAGGACTTGAAGGAAACACAGGGTTATATTTGTAAGCAGTCTGTTCATTTATGTTGCATTAATGTTATGGATAGTTTTACAAGAGAGCTTTCATGTAAAGGCTGTGGTGCGAAAAACCATATTGGTCAGGGTTGTGCAAAATCCGGGGAGGAAAGGGCAATGCAAAGACATGCTACAGATGAGGAAAAGAAAGCACTTGAAAACGCGATCCAAATGAGTGCTAGAAATTTGCAGATGTTAGAGGTTGAGGTGTTGAATTTTCAGGAGTTGATACAAAGGTTCAAGGAGGAGAAAAAACATGCAGATGCATTGCAGGATGAATTAAGTGTTGCTCAGGAAAAATGTGAACAAATGGATGTTAAAATTAAAACTGGTAATGATCTGATAAAAGAAAAGGACAATATTCTTGGAAAACTCTGGCAGAAGCTACAAGTAGTTGAGGAAGACTATACGATGTGGTAAGAGAGTTAGAGAGTATAAAACAGAAACATGCAATGAGTCAGATGACAGTGAAGGGACTTAAGCTGCAGGTGCCAGAAGTCACAACCAATTGGATTTTGCCAGATGCACCAAGGTCCTTCCTTGACAAGGCCAGGAAAAAGTCTGGACCACATGTTTATGGTTGTTACACATTATTTTGGTCACTCTGATGATGTCTCTATATTGATGTATTCAGGCTGCCACAAGGACTTTTTTCTTGAGAAAAGTGATTGTTGTCTTCTTACAAAAAACATATTTTTAAGATGCGTTCACAGACTACCTATGTTATAGGGTATGAAAATCCTTCATTCTCGAAGTCAACCCATACTTAGGGTGCAAAATGTTTGCAGTCTGCTCTATAGGTAGGGTGCGAACCTGTTTCAAAGATTGGAAAAGAGAAGAGGTCATGAAGGTTCTAGAAGGGAATCTTCTAGAAAATGAGTTGGCATTCGCATGGTTGGCATCCTACTGACTTCTCAGATTTAGTGGGATCATCCTCATCCATTTAACCATCTTTCCTTCTATATATTGAAAGGTTTCTCATGGAAAAGGTTATGTAAGATTGAATGAAGAACTCATGAAAGAATCATGTGAAGAACTCTGTTTGGACAGAATCTTGAAGACTCTATTTGGTCTATCAAGTTGTACTGGATCTTCGTCATGCAAATGTAAAGCAAGCGTGTGTGTTGGAAACAAGGGTCACTAAAAGGTGGCTTGCGACATCAAGGCGATCTCGTTGTATCTTCTACTTTCATTTAATATAATACAGCAGCATGTCTCTTTCCCATAAAATCACTCTTATTTTATTGCATAACTACTTGATCATATGCATAGGTTGACATTGAATATATTTTGCTATCTTCACTTTGGTTGGTTTGTGTTGTCTTGGACCTGATTTCACAAGAGCACCGGAGCGAAGCAGGAACAATAGAGAACTAAGGAAGCGACACAAAGGTATATCACTCATTCCTTCTCAGTAGTAGATTCGATGACTACAAATTAGAAAAAGAGTCATGTCCTATCTTGTTTTGTTCTAGATCCAGGTGGATCTAGGGAGATCTGTTAATGTCCGCACCTACCGATTTATCCAGTAACAAAATTGGCCACTCCACTGGAGATACAACCCATTTTGGTGGTTTTTACCTGGCCATTTTCTCTTGACCTACCCTTTTTCATTCCCAATCAATCTCTGAGTCTTGAGGAGATCCTTACAGACTCCCTGGATCCAGAAGTTCCCTCAAAAGTTCTGTCCTTTTTCCAAAATTTGATTTATTACAAACCTTCTCGCACTGCACCCTTCTATAGTCTGTGAGAATCACTAAAGTTCTCACCCTAGTGTTTAGTTCAGTGCGAAATTCTCACAACCTGCCTGTGTCTAGCCTGCGAGAATCCTTAATTCTCACATTGTACCCCACTGCCAAACTGTGAACTTACTTGTAAAATTTTTGGATTAAGTCTTTTTGTGTTTTCAGATGCCCAGATTTGTTTGTGTGTCTGAGAAGAACTTCTCTAGCCAGTGATTGATTGTTTCTTAACTTCAAATCTCGTGAATGATAAGTTTTCGAAAATCAAAAACTCTTCTTGATCATTTTTTTCTCAAATTTTACCTCTTGACCTTTTCTTAACAAGGGTATAATCTCTGATTCTAAAATCTGAGTACTTGTTTGGTCGAGAGCCTTTGATTGGATTAAAAGTTGAGATTAATTGTCCTTTTTTATTGCTTATTACTTGGAAAATAGTTACCCATGTGCATTTGAAGACACCGGTCTTATCTGTTTGTTATTTTTATCTTCATTGAAAGATCGATTTGGGTGTTTGTTGAATATTTCATTTTCGTTGGTTGCTTACTTTTTCTTAGTTCCATCCCTGTTTCTTGGTTTCTAATAAAAAATTAAATACTTTTTTCTTTTTTTTAAGCAACCTTTTATTCGAAAAATATTGGCATTCAAGTATTGAAAGAGAACGAATAGGGAATTTTCATTGTTCATGATTGTTTGATATTACATTTTAGAGAAGATCATACATCATAGTTCACATTGTTCCAGAAAACTCCTCTTTCTGTCCTATAAATAGGATTCATTGAATGAAAATTTGTGTCATTCATCCCTATTTATGTATTGATGGGTCAAAGTCTCACACAACATCTGTTTCATTTCCGTCTCATTTTTTGTGTAACAACAACCTTTAATAATATGGTGCAACTTTAAAATTCAACTAGTAACTTTTTCTAGGGCTCTTTTGCACCAACATTAGCTATGCTAGAGCTTTGGAATAGGCAGTGAGACACACTCTCCAAATCACAAAACACACAATAGTATCTTGTGATAAGGAGTGTCAAATTCCATTTGCAGCATTTTGTCCTGGGAATCCCTTCTCACACAAGGGTCAAAACTGAGGTTGTGTTGAGATTGACAAAGTTACTCACCCTGCTTTGTTGATCTTGGTGTAGAGATTTGATGTATTATGGGGGTCACTTGAAGGTATACCCACAATGATGAGTGGAAGCCTCTCAAGTTGATTTCGGGCTAGATACCTTGCCCTTGCATGTGGATTGGATTGTCGACTTTTCCCCAAGGCATCATTGTTGTTTGTGGTAACCTTAGTAGCCTATCTTCTTAGGGTCTTACACAAGGTGATTGTGAAGGGTAAGTCTTCACAGTACCTGGAATCGACGTTGGCCAGACTCACTCGGGCTCCTTGGAGGGTATACCCATGATTGTGTGTGGGAGCTTGCACCAGGGTGTAAGTCCGTTAAGCAGGTCGTCAATGTAACTTTTCCACCCTCACCCAGCCCCTTCTCATCTCATCGTTGTGACGTTGAATTTCATCACCAACTAGTGACTTCAAAATTAGAAGGTCTTGTTTGCTTAGTTTTGCTTCCTAGATTTTATTAGCACATGCTGTTTGTTTACCCAAGTTGGCTATAGAATTTCTTTCGTAAGATTCTAACCTGATCATAATTGACCCTCCATGCCGTTCACGTAGAATGCAAGGCATACCCCCAGAAGATCTAGAAGGTTCTCAACCCTTGCCTACCAACTCACCGGAGGGATCTCCTCAACAGAGTGAAGTCCAAGACGTTGCCACTCCACAAGTGGAAAGAAATAACTCTTTAGAACGGTTCTGAATTACTAATTCTCGTGAGGACTTCCGACTTCCTCCCGAATCTGAGAGACATATTGTTCGAGTGAATTCTTCCGGAGAAACAGTTGTTTATTCTTCTGGATTACCAACCGGACCTTTCACAGGACCTAAGGGTCAAGATCCTTTTTGGACTACTGGCATTTTTAGACGGGATCTCTTTGGCTCAAGAGCAGGCGTTGATATCACTGTCACACCTGAGCTGCCCGAAACATCTAATCCAGACGCAATACCTTTTACTACTACCTATTATTTCGCTTTGCCAACTAACCACATCTTGACTATCCCTCTACAAACGGTCCATTACACAATGGTCCCAAATACTACGAGTCCTCACACCAGGATTGTAGTGGCTATCCAAGCTCCCATTGGCATGCCTCTTTTGCCTAGATTCACCCCAACACTTCCTCCTGGATATCATGCATTGAATGCTTCTATTCCCACTCCTACACAAATCTCATCCGGGACTCCTGGCATTTCCACTCCTTCTGGGCACCATCTCATTCCCAGTTTCATTTCGACACTTCCTTGAACCCCTTTCAGAGGACCTCTTCCATCCTCTATCAGAGGCACCGACCCTAGTGGCACCATCCCATCTTTCACACCTAATTACCAGATTCCTGTCGGTGGACAATTTTACCAAGGAGGCCAAACCCAATCCCCTTTTGCAGGACAAATCCCAATTGGGATGCAACCCCCGATTGGAGGGAAACCCCCACCTCCCCCACCCTATGGACAAAACATACCTCCATCCTTGGCCTAGTATTGGAATTATCTTATTCAACATAATCCTCACTCAACTGGGGGGAAACAACCTCAAGCTATCTCTGCCATACCCCCTAGTATAGGCCAACCATATCCAAGTACATCTAATCCTATTTGGGGCTCGAATGCTCAACCCCAACCAATACAACCCTATGAATTACTTTCCTCCACACCAACAATCGAATCTACCAAGATCTTCGCGTTATATGCAAACTTCTTATGGTCTCACTGGTCTATTGACGGGACTCCCTCCCCAAAGTCACCAGTACCCACATGTGAATAGACAGTTACCCTTCTTAGCCACCATGGATCTCCCAGATCTACCGAGAATTTTAAATGATCTGATCCATCACTCTCCTCAATGGCCTGCCATACCGGCCAAACTACCATCTGACATCCCTAAATTCGATGGTAAACCGAGAGAGGACCCAAACAATCATGTAATGAATTTTCACCTTTGGTGCTCATCCAACTCCTTGATGGATGACTCTATTCATTTACACCTTTTTCAGCGAACCCTCACAGGTTCTGCCAGGAAGTGGTATATAGAGTTACCACGAGGCTTCTTCACCGACTTCAACACCCTCGCTATGGTTTTCCTCACCCACTACCAGTTACTGATCCGTTACGAAACGAGAACCAAAATTTTGAGTTCTTTCAAACAAACCAAAGCCACTCATATCTATGATCACATTCATGAGTGGCGACGGAGACGACGTCTCATCAAACTCGAACTTCCCGATTAGTTGCTGGCAGAGTGGTTCATGAAATCATTCGTGAATGACATCGCTCATGACATCATCACTGGTGGGGTTGGCACATAAGAACAGGCAATCAGTCATGCTCAATACCTCGACCTCGTTTACTCACAAAAAGGTACTCTTTACGATTTACTCCCTGACGCACCTTGTCCTTCTACTTCTGCTACTTCAACTACTCCTGCTGCTTCTCATGCAGCTGACAGTGTGATTGGCACTTTCCATGCCCAACCCCATTCCGTCCAAACCTCTAGAAACAACCCCAAATCCGTTGCTTCTAATGTTCAAAATGCTCCATCTCCTACCCCTCCCACCAACAAGACTTCTAAGGTGAACTCTGTTCAATCTACCCCCACCGGAAAAAATAAATCCAAAAAAGGAAAGGGTAAGAACAATGAGGATAAAAATAATCCACAATCTGAGAATACCAAAACACAACCTGTTGATGATAAGGATGAGTGCAAACCCTGATACCCTTGTCTTATCTGTGGTGATGATCACTACACTAAGGATTGTCCAAGATGAGCCGAAGTTACTAAGTTCCTTCAAGTGACCCTGAAACCCCCTACTCTGGCCATGTTGTCACAACCCTTCCCTTCTCGACAATAGGCCCAATTGGTCATTCATGACCAAACTTCCCCCTCCAATACATCAATTTTCTTAATGTGTACAAGTGATTCAAAGAAGAATGACATCACACTTACCACTCGAGCCAAAGATTATTCTTCCTCCAAAAAGAAGGTTGATGTAATACCTCCTTCATTCATCCAACCATCTCCCATGACTCCACCTACCAATGGTACTCTTCATCTCGAATGAACGAGCCTAGAAACAGTTCTTCTCCCTCCCCCAAAGGGTGTTGTTTGAAAATTGGCTTTCAATCCGCATGCATGTGCTGCCCAAAACTACAGTATTATCAAAGATCTGGCCCAAGCATTGTCCACGATGTCAGCCCTCGAAGTCCTTCAGAGTTGTCCTATACAACGGAAGGCACTGTTCAAATATATTGGTGGAATTGACCCTACAGATACAAATTTAATAATTTTTGACTTGGAATATCACATTCCAAGGTTACCCCCTTAACTCTCATTCCAAATACAAGTTATTGTCTCCGACAAGAACATTTGTAGAACAGTTATTGATGAGGGTTCCTTGATGTGTGTCATGTCTATTACCTGCTAGAAATCCATCAACTTTCCTCCTTTAATTGAATCCCACAACATGCTCAAAGCCTTCAATAGCTATGGCTTTAAGCCTTATGGTGTCCTCCCTTCGTTGCCTATTATGTTAGAAGGAAAAACAATCAACGTTGAAGTGGAGGTCTTTGACACTCCTCTCGATTACAACCTTCTACTTGGTCGTAGCTAGATCGATTCCATGTGTGCAGTTGTGTCCACTCTCTTCTGTGTCGTACATTTCCCACATTAATGAAAAGTAGTTACTGTAGACCAATTGGCCTTCTTTCACTCCGATGAATGTACCAACAACGTACGTTTCATTGAAAAAACCCCCTGGTTATGAGAACGTCGGTGTGGGTCTTCTTAAAGATTCCTCTTTGATGGGTACTTTCCCCATTCCATCGCCCGATATTCCACATCCGTTTATTGCCTCAATCAACTTGATGTCCAACTTTGTTCACAGAACCCCTGCGTCTTACGACCCATGGATGGTACCCAATCCTGAAGGTCAGCTTCGTTGTGGTGACGAAATGCCTTTGAGTCCGGTCAAATCCTCTTATCAAGCCATTCAATCAACAACCCGTTCTACCCCCTCTCTTGGTGCTTTATCTCCGGATCGATCCACGTCATTTTTCCTATGGAAAAGATGATTATGTCTGTTATGTCCATGGAAGATACCCCTTGGGACGATGGACATCATCATTCCATCCTCTTCCTGGAACAACACACCATCGAGGGTTACCAATGGATCTCAACCCCGCCGACTGTTGTCATCATTTCTACCGTTCCCGAGTCTACACATGATATGTTCTATGAAGGGAACTTAAGTAATATCTCACCCACCATCCCCCTTGACATATCCATAAAACCTGGATTTGTCGAAAATGTGCATATCAGAGCTTCGTGTTTGCATGACGAAGTTGTCACCTACAAGTCTCTTTTCCAAGAATTTCATGACGTCTTCGCATGGAGCTATGAAGAAATGTCGGGTATTGACCCCGACATTGTGGTACATGAGATTCAAACATACCTGAACGCTAAACCCGTCTGGCAATGACTTCTTCCGGTCCACCCACATAAAGCAGTCGCTATTAAGCTTGAAGTTGAGAAACTTCTTAAGGCTGGATTTATTTACCCTGTGGCTCTAACTGACTGGGTTTCCAATCTTGTTCCGATTAACAAGAAATAGGGCATGATCTGCATGTGCGTTGATTATAGAGACATTAATAAATCTTGTCCTAAAGACAAATTTCCTACCCCCTTCGTTGACCAGATCGTCGACGATTGTGCCAGAAGTGAAATCTTCTCTCTGATGGATGGTTTCTTGGTATATAATCAAATCAATATCGTAGCCACGGACCAACACAAGACCACTTTTATTTTTCCTTCAGGCACTTTCGCCTACCGGAAACTTCCATTCGGTTTAAAGAATGCCGGTGCAACTTTTCAACGTGCTATGTCTTACGAATTTCATGATATAAAGCACATTGTGCAGCCATATCTCGATGACTTACCCACTCATTCCATGCACCATGTAGATCATCCAACACACCTCCGTGCCATTTTCCTTCGATGTCGGTTTTACCATATACGCTTGAATCCTCATAAATGTGTTTTTTGCGTAGAATCTGGCCGACTTCTGGGATTTATTATTTCACGTCAAGGGATCAGGGTAGATCCTTTGAAGGTCGAGGCGATTCTCAATCTCCCTCCTCCTTCCTCACTTCTCCAGCTATAAAGTTTACAAGGGAAGGCAAACTTTCTCCGTCGTTTCATCCCGAACTATGCTGAGCAAACTCTTGGATTTACGTGACTGCTCAAGAAAGGTTCTGAGTTCGTATGGGATACCACTGCTGACAAATCTTTCGAATCTTTGAAAATATCTTTGACACGTACCCCACTACTCTTCCCACCTGATTACAGTTGGGATTATTTCCTTTACCTCACAGCCTCAGACTATACCATCGCTATGATTCTCATCCAAGAGGATGATTCTCATGATGAACATGTCATCTATTACTTGAGTCAGAGTCTCACAACTACCAAAACCAAGTATTTACATGTTGAAAAACTGGCCTTGGTAGTCGTCCAAGCTATTCAACCTTTCCGGACTATATCCTTTTTTGCAAGACTACGATAATTTCTAACTGCAACCCTATGCAACACATTCTTACATGCCAATTGCTAGGGGGAAAATACTCCAAATGGATCGTAATACTTCAGGAGTTTGACTTAGAGTTCGAACGCGCTAAGTCCAAGAAATTCTTGGTGTATGCCGAGTTGATATGCGACCTTCCTTACTTTGAGATGAAAAATGTAGCAGAAGATTCATTACAGAATGAATCCCTTTTCCTGATTAGTTCTGTTGACCGTTGGTATGGAGATATCATCATATATCTCCATAACCAAACTTTCTGGCCCAATTTTTCTAGCACTGACCACCATTGAATATGCTACCAAGATCGTTAGTATATTATCCTCGGTGATACCCTTTATCGTCATGGGATTGACTCCATTTTTCAACGCTGCCTCACATTTGACAAAGTCGAGAAAGCCTTGAATGACAACCATTCTGGAGCTTGTGGTGGTCACATGTCTGGGTATGCTACTGCCCAAAAGATCTTACAAGCGGGGTATTTTTGGCCTTCTTTATTCAACGATTGTATAATTGCTGTCCAAAAATGCCACGCATGCCAAACCTACAACAATAAAATACGATCACACCCTGCTCCTCTACACCTCGTGGTCTCCATTGGTCCTTTTGCAAAATGGGGTATCGATTTCATGACATGTCACCCTCACTCGGCTGGGGGGCATGGATACATTATTGTAGCCATAGATTATTTTACGAAATAGGTCGAGGCGATGCCAACATTCGACAATATCGAAAGGACTGCAACATTATTTATATTCAATCACATCATTGCTCGGTTTGGTGTTCCTCATGCTATCATTACTGATCACGGTAGCCACTTTAGAAACTTCATGATGTATAAACTCACTGAAAAGTTGGGTCTTCGCCATGAAAACTCAATGCTCTATTACCCACAAGCCAACAGCTAAGTTGAAGCAATAAACAAAGTCCTCATTACCATGCTTCGACGAATGATAGGGATTCACAAAACAAGTTGTCACGTGATGTTGTTTTCAGCATTTTGGGCTTACCGGACATTCGTTAAGTCTACTACCAGGTTCACACCATTCCAATTAGTCTATGGTCTAGAAGCCATCTTGCCGATTGAATGTGAGATACCCTCCCTAAAACTAGCCGTCAAACTTCTCCCAAACACTTTTGTTGAAGAATAACGCCTGTTGTATCTCATGCAATTAGACGAAACCCGTTGCGATGTCACCCTAGTCATAGAATCCCAGAAGAAATGCGTCAAAGCCCAATTTGACAAACATGTCAAGCCACACATTTTCTCCGAAAGTGATTTGGTTCTCCTTTACGAACAAGATCGATATATGCTAGGAGCTGAAAAATTTGAAGCTATGTGGCGAGGTCCTTATATCGTTAGATGAGTTTTGGAAAAAGGAGCTTATGAGTTGATAGACTACGATGATATCCCTTTGAGTGAACCCAGAAATGGGTTGTACTTAAAGAAGTACTATTCTTAAGATCACCTGTGCATGAGTGCTTGTATTTTATTGTATCATACTTTTTGTGTATTACTTTCGTATGATTTTTTGTTATTTGGTCTCTTCCCTCGACCGCTTATCTTGCGTTGTGCTTGGTTTCTAGATGTCCGATTCTTCGCTACCCCACATTGGCTTCATCGATGGCGCTATTTGTAGTACTCAGAACCTTGTTTCTACTGCATGGGCAATTTATGCCTCTACAAATGAACTTATCAGTCTACAAGGTGTGTGCCTTGGTCATGCGACCAATAATATTGCAGAATATAGCGCTGTCATCGAATTGTTGATTGATGCTATTTCGCTTGATATCTGCCACCTGGTTATACGACTCGATTTACAACTAGTAGTACTACAGTTAAGTAATGTCTATGCTATCTTAAGTCCTACTTTATTACGGGTATATTTACGAATTCGCCTCTTGGAATGTTATTTTGATTATATCGAATACCAGCACATTCCTAGATGTCTAAATACATTGAATGATGCCTTATCTAACTATGTGTTAGACAAACATTTGGGACATTTATAAACCAATCACACATCACATGTATAACACAACACAAAATAAGCCGGTAGAAGCCATATATATGTATATAATGATCAAAAGTTTTTACAAAAAGTTTCTATCCAAGGATCAAAATCTCAGAATATGAAGCCTATAGCTTCTACAAAATAGCATCAGGGATGACACTCATGATAAAACACAACTGCTTGAGCTACCCTATGGAGCAGTCAACTGAGAGACTCAGACATGCCCACAATATGGCGTTGTTAACGTCTCGGGATCTCCCCAATAGCAATGTTTGGGACATCCACGGTCAACCCCTCTAAGTTTTGTTCCACTTCCTCGTAGTCTTCAGCATCCCATCTTGCTAGTAGAGCCACTTCTCCTTGCCTTTGAATAAGAGACATTCGTGGAGGTCGATACGGCCCCACATCTGTGTCATCAAATTTTTTTTTTTTGATTAGTCCTTGGATAAACATAAAAACATTTCATATAATAAAATTTGCAAAAACATTTAAAAAGAACAAAATGTGTACTTCTCACCTAAGTCACCCCATTGAGCATCCTCAGCCAGGACCAAATTCTGATCCCCTCAGAAATCTAAACCGACATATGCGTAGTCGTCGATCAACAACATCTGTGGCCTCAACCAGTCAAAAAATGAATCATTATACTTGATTATAGGCCCTGCTATGTGTCGAGCCATGAGTTTACACTACCTCAGCATCCTCGAATCTTGTGGGGCCGGTAAACCCCAATCAACCTGTAGTCACAACAGTGGGACCCTCTCGAGGAAGAATGACACCAAAAGTGACCCATACCCAAACTACTTCAAGTCACCCCTTCTACACTTTGTCAGTTGTCTCTTCATACTGCAGAGAACTGCATCCAACCAGTTGAAAACCCGAGGCTCTATGCACTCTATGACGTATTGGAAATAGCTCTGGAGAGCCATGTGCTGAGCCGCACTTCCAACCATGCATGCAATAGTAAACAAGATAGTCTGTAGGGTCAAATATTGGACCCCCCAAATGGAAACATTACCCTTGCTTCTCTCTGCCTCAGGAACACAATATTGGTGAACATACTCGCTCATGGGAATTTCACCACCTCTACCTCCAGTCAAAGTAGCATGGTATCCACATCGTGACAACCCCGTCAGAAAATAGATATCCTCGATATCTAGTGTCAGCGTATGGACTCCCACATGAAATAATTGTTGATCCATGTCCCACATGTGGACCAAGTATTCTAACAACCTGAGTTGGGCTCTCATGCCCGGGATCCTAAAAAATTTGAAGAGCCCACATTCCCGGAGGGCAGCGGCTGTACCCGGGTCATTTCCGGCAATGGTATCATCCTCCTCATGTTCTCTTTCTCTCCATTTCAACATCATGATGGTCAACACCTGAAATAGAGCCATGAGAGGGAAGTCAACAACTTGTTTTAAACTCTTGCATAATTTTTATTGAGAAAAACCACACATTAAAATCCATTTTTCGGCCCTTGCAGGTGAACTTTTTGCACAGTGCGAGATTCTCACAGGTGCCCTGATGCCCACCTGCAAGAATCTTAGATTCTCACAGGTCCCGCATGACCCACCTGCAAGAATGCTTGAGCGCATGTTCCGACCCTAAAATGGACTCAAAACTCTAAAAATTGCCAATAAAAACCAAAAACAAACCATGGAAAAGTTGGAGAATCGGGAAATTATCTCGTTGGCTGAAACCATTCACCGAATGATCGCTTGTGCCTCCCGCAATTGAGTAAAGAAATTTGGGGGAAAATGAGGTATGTTGGACAAGTTTTTGGCAAAGTAACAATGAAATGGTAAAAAGTCCTTTTCACCCATATTTATTCACTTTTTACTATTTCTTATTGATCTTTTATATTATTTTTATTGCTTTGTTTATAAAACCTAATACCCTAATAGCCTTGTGAGTATGGTTTTTCGCAGATATAGCAACTTCAAAGTCCGAACAAGGGGGTATGGGTGTTTTTTTGTTTTTGTCACATGTACAACTACTTTTTCAGGGTTTTTATAGGAAAAACCTCAAGCTCAGTCTTCGTTCATTCTCGTGCTCGAAAATATATGAGAACATAACTGAGTATACTTTTTCTTGTCTTTTCGTACTCGTCATGGTAACACGAAAACGATGAACGTAAGGGAGTATCCTTTAAGCTCTTTTCACGATCCATAAAAACGAAAAGATTGCCGAGCGATCTTGTTTTTTTCACACTCATTAAAGTATTTGAAGAAAACGTTCGACGGGCGATAGTTTATCACTTTTTCAGTCTCGTCGAACTCATTTATGAAAAAGGAATTGGGAGAGTTCTTTTTAAGTGTTTTTCAGACTCTCAAAACATGAAAAACACCCGAGCTTTCTATCCTTGGACTCGTTAAACAAACATTGAAAGACTCGTAATGGGACCGAACCACTCCTTCTTAGGGTTCGTTAAATATACTCCAAGGGACTCGTCTGAAGGATGAGATTATATCAACAAGTATATGTTATCCTCCTCAAGCTTGTGTAAAAATAAAGATGTTCAAACATCTAAAATGAAAGTAGGGTTTTCAAAACAAGGTCCTACAAGTCCTAGATCTAGCAAGGAAATTACTACAATAATTGGAAGGGAGGGGCCTTCAATAATTGTACCACCTCTAAGACAACTAGGGAGTGGTTTTACTTGAAAGGGAATGAATGTTTCTTTTGTTCACAAGGAATAATAGTGAAAAGATTCACACACTTCAAGAAAAGAAACAAAAGGTATGAAATTACCTCTCCAATGTAGCAATACCACTCCTCTGTGGTGCCTAAGTAGTATTGAGGTTTTTTTCTTTTTTCTTTCTACATGTATAATAGAGTATGCTTATGTATAATAGAGTATAATTTTGAAATTTTCCACCTTCAATTATCATGTTTTGGAGATTTGGCATCAATCACTAATTGAACAAAATAAAACCTAGCATGAGTTAGAAGTCATATAGTCTTGAAAAAATACATGTTGATGTCCCTAAAACTGCATGATCATTGGTTAAAGAAGGTAGTGTTAATATTTATTGCAGTGCAATGACTTGCAATGATATTGAGTATATACTCAACAAGTTCAAATATAATCATGGTGTTCACAATGGAATAGTGTGCAAAGGATCATTGTAAATCCTCTTGAGCAAGTGCCGGAAAGTCAAAAATCAACAAGAGAAATGGGTGCATTTTGTTGTCATTACTCAAAGGAAGATGGTTACAATGCGGAAAGATTAAGGTTCTTTTCTGTGTGTTGTTGTTGTTCATCATGCATTGACTATTAGAACTTTACTTTCATACATTGGGATCTTATTTATTTACCTTCATAAACTAGTTTATTTTATGTGCATTAATAGACTCTTTAGTTTACTAACCTACTATTTGAGAGGCGACTGAATGATTCCCCTTAACTTCCATGTGTTAAAGAAGCATTCGTTCATGATTTCATTCTTCACTGATAATCTTATACATTTGGGATCCTAAAGGTTGCTCAAAGAAACTAAGACTTCAAGGATTTTTGGTGATCCATCATTGAAATATAATACAAATAAACAATAAATTACTATAAATTTGGAAAATGCAAGAAATGTAGGTAAATTTACAAAAATTTAAAAACAACTCACATGGACAAAAAAACAACTTGGAAATAACAAAAATTATCTAGAATCTAAAGAGTATTCATCTTTCATTTCTCACTGCTTGTTAGCATTTTTCCTTTTAGAATACCATTGACACTTGTTGGATTTGTTTTGGGATTTTGAAAATAGAAACATGATTTCTAAATGTTGTTTCAGTAATTTTCAGTTGGCTCGATTGCAAACATACTGTTCAATTCAAGTTCACTAAATACCACTTTACCAACTTAGTTGGTAATATCTATTTCTAAGGTGTGCTTTGCAATACATTAACTATTTCTCAAGGAGAAAATTAGTAATCTTGATGTTATTGCTATTATGAGTTCTTTGCATTTTCTTTTATGGAAAATCCAAATTGAGTTTCATTGTATAATGTGTGGAATCCAAATGGATTATGTCTAGGTCTAGATCCATATGGGTTTAAGGTGTTATTTTAGAATGGAATGGTTTTTGATAGTCTTCCTATAACATATGTATTTGTTGTATTAATTTACAGTATCCCAAATAAACAAAATTATTAATGTTTTATCCCATTTCAAGATGTTTTTAATCAATTGTTATCTAGTTGTTTTGAACTTGGCTATTTTTTTCTTTTATCTTTTACTTATATGTATCCATGGGGTCTCTACTCAATGAATCTGTGACATAGCAAGTGCATGTGTGGGATATTAAAGAATACTTCTAATTTCACTAAAGATTGACAAATACCTCCCAAAATCCTTTTGTTGAACCCCCCTCCCAATATATCTTTCCAATTAAAAAAATCTTATTTTTACTAATATCCCCTATTTTTACCAAATACCCGTTTTTATACCCGTCAATACCTATAAACCCTCGATATCCCACATCCCTCCCTTGAATATCTACAATATATTGAATCAATTTTTCATAATTTAAAAACCCCTTTTATGAATGAACATGATAAGATATTGGTCAACAAGGTGAAACCCATGTGTATGTATCATTAGGGCAATAAAAATGCACTTATGCTTAAAATTGTTGGAGATACATCTATAAATAAAATCAATCTTAGTTTTGGTAGTGACAAATGTTTCACCACCAATGTTTTCCTATATGTATGGGTTTCAAATTTCCTTCATACTTTCATCACTAAATAAGAACTCATAAGGTGTACTCAAAGTTAAAGTTGAAGGATTTTATTGAAGCATTATCATAACTTGTGCAAATTGGTGATCCATGCCTTGTGGAAGGGGTGGAGTAGTGCAAAGTGACATATATAAAATTTACTTGTAAAAATATAGTGTCTCATAAAAGAAAAACTTCCATTTGAAAGTTTTTAGAAAAGATAATGGAGAATGAGGTTCATAATGTTGGCACTGAATTCCAATTGATAGTTTTAATTATAAATGTGTTGGTGAGATTTTGTTAGAAGAGGAGAATTCTATAGAGTAATGTTTTTGTTGTTCTTCTTAGTTCTTCTTCCCTAAGAGGAAGTAAGATGGTTCTAGTCCAACTCTAGTTCAATTGACATTTAGTAAGATGGTTCTAGTCCAACTCTAGTTCAATCGACATTTACCATAACTGCTAAGGACATGGAGAATATTTCTTGTTTTTATATATACAAATCCATATTAAATTAAAGTTATACTTTGTATCCAGTGGGACTAGCGATTAATCAAAGTGGCTTTGATTTCATATACCGAAACATACATCTTTTTTATTTCATCCAGTGGGACTAGCGATTAATCAAAGTGACTTAGTGACTATTTTTGGTCTTGCCGAAAGTCAATTATTTAGATAACTTCAATAAGTGAAGCGCTGCACATTCAAGCGATCACCTCGCTCACCCCGTCTCGTACGAATAATGAAAGCGCAGTGTGTGAATCAAGCGTTCACCTCAGTGAGTTGTCTCATATGCATTCAGTCTATGAAAACGCCACGTCAGCAACTATTCACGCGGTGCACAGCCAAGCGTTCACCTCACTAAGTTGTCTGATAGGATTAATCAAAATGCATTCATTGTATGAAACGCAGTGTGTGAGCTTTTAAATAACGAAGTCAATAATCAATCGACCTATCACCTCAATCACTGCGGATGTGGACCTTAATTACTTGGGTACACAAAAAAATACCAATCGCTGTGGATGTGGACCTCAATTACTTGGGTACACAAAATATACCAATTAACTGACGATACAAAGTGGTATTTACTTTGGGTGTAATACACGTGGATAACAAGTTTTACTCCAGGATGAAAAAGAGATAGGGTTATTTTACAATCTTCCATGTGAAAGTGGCAAAGAAAGTCACATGTATACTTAGATTCTGAAAGAGAAATTCATTCCTTAATTTGCAATACTTAAAGGTAAAAGAAATAATGAAAATATCTTAACACTGAATTTTACAAAGTTGATATAATTATTTTAGAACTACTAAACTTAATAAGACACTCAAAACATTAGTGATTAGGGTTTTGTCCCTTATTAGTAACACACTCAATTTATTAAAACCACAATCCTACATAGTTTCCTAAGATTACCCATAGGATGGTCAATGCACTAGTCATTGCTATTTTAAACAAAATTAACAAATACTCTTACCATAAATCGATCCAAATAAGTCCTTAAACCTACATTGTACTCACAAAAAATAATAAATTTTATGAAGTATCCACATAATATCTCCATGTACATATTTTTTCCAAAGTTGTTTTGTTTTCTATTCTTACGTTTGTCACCATTTTCAAGTTGCGGAAAGCAAGAACAAACTAGTTTTTATGTTCACAAAAATTAACATCATACAAATACATATAGGACTTGATATATTGGCCAGGGGTCTCTTAATGTTTGATCTGTGTATACCTATGGAGTAATGGCCAAATGATATTGAGGGAACCCCTTCAACCAATAAATTCTTGAGGACCAAATAATTTGGAATTAACTAAAATTCGTTGTAAACTCAAAAACAATATATATAACTACAAGATTGTAAATGCTCATGGAGTACAATCCATTAATAAAAACAATTTTTTTTTTAATAATCAAAATAAAAACATGATGTCCAAAAACATATAAAACATATTGACATGTGTTGGATTAGTAAGAGGGGGATGAATTAGTAATAGAGAAATTTAATCATTTTTAACCATAAAATGCAAGTGTTATATCAATGTAGCATTATTATCCAATAGTTTCAAAGTAAATAAATAATGAACAAATGAACAATCATACACATACACAGTACACCAGTGTTTTTACATGGAAACCCAAAGCGGGAGAAAACCACATAATGTTTTTTCTTATATGTCTTTAAGAATTACATTCATTGGAAGCATCAACTTCCTTTGTTTTCGAGTTGCAATTAAAGGAGGCTCCAACCACCTAGTTTCTCAGGCTACAACCTGAGAGAAGCTCCAACTCCCCAATTTTCTGGCTACAACCCCCTATGTTCTCTGGCTACAACCACCTGTCATTGCCTTGTCCAACCGCCCTAACGTAGAAGTAGAATGATGGAACCACTGTCACACTATCACTATGAGATATACTGCTGTAAACTTGTACTAATCAACTTGCACCAAACAATCTATAACAACCTGTACCAAACAATCTGTAATCAACCTGTACCATAAACAAGCGCATCAACCATGCACCAAATATGTATCAATCATGCATCAAATACACATAAAATATGACTCATCAAGATGTACCAACATCATCAACTATACACCTCATGTATGTGCCAACTCATCAACTACTTGTCTAAACCATGTACCCAGCATGTACCTCAACCAAAAGCCCTCATCAATTTCATATCTGATTTAATAGACCTGGTGTATATGATCACACACCTGCAAACCTTCCTTAACTTTAACAACAAGAGACTAACATTTTCATCAAACTTTACTTTAGTCTCACATGACTAATTTTGGATTAGTCAACAGCCCTAAATTGAAATAATCATAACTATGTACCTGTAATGAATAAAGATATGAAAATAGTACGCAATGTTCTTCAGTGTCTTTTATGAAATTCCTCCAGGTTTCACTACTTGGAATCTCTCAGAAAATGAGTTATAGCAAAAATGACATACCTTGTTGAATTCCGGCTTATTCTAGATAGCAAACTTGTAGAGCGTGCCTTGCACGAAATATTTGTTACATGGATTTGAAAATGGTACACAGAATACTAAAGACTGTACTCTAACCAATGCATTTTGTCTTATTGAATTTGGATCTGTTATGAATAAGTTAGGACGTTTTTACCCGAAGCACCTGTTTTAAACTAGTTTTAGGACTAACCACAAACCCTATTTTCCACAGAGTGTAAATCCAAAAATACAACGACTCACAAGATTAAATTTGTATCACAACTACTTGGATATGTTTCCTCAACGACCTCAATATTTCACGGTCTGAATCATTCTAGAAACAAATTTATTGCAAAAATGGTGAGATGACCTGTAAATAAGATACCTTAGAAAGCATCATCAAAAGAATTTATCCTCCCTTGAATTTCAATCTTATTTACTTCACCTTCCCTATGAAATTCTCCTTAGATATCCTTTGGTTACCTTAGGCACTTGTAGATATTCAATATTCTCAAGTGTAATTAAAATGAGAGACCCTTTCCTCTTATTTATACTTTTATGTATCTTCCTCAAGGGGTTACCTTCTAACCATCGTAAACCACTTTCCTTATTTTAGGGCTAACCCACTTCTAACCACTTGTCCACTTAGTAATTTCTCCATTAAATTTATTATTTAAAT
>JZKD02S1393729.1:472715-491292 GCA_000966675.3 Picea glauca
TCACTTTATTATTTAAATAATTTCTTCTTTGCAACCACTTTGACTACTTTGACCTTTTGGGGTTTCTAGATGACTCATGAGGGTTCTCCAACTTCACAAGGCCATAACTCTCTAACCGTGAGGAGTTATGTGACATTCCACATACCACCGGAAATGACATGACATGTGTTATCCATATAGAATAGTTTTACCTACAAATATATCAAAAATCATACCATTATCCATCAAGCAAACTTGGGTCCATTACCCAAACCTTTGTGCTACCAGAATTGTCTATCAGACTTTCTTCAAGGGTTGACATCAATGAAAACCAACCTAAATAATCAACAATCTCCCCCTTTGGCATTGATTTAAACACTCTGATGCAATACTGAAGTCATATCACTCATGCTCCCCCTGGAACCATGCCTTTGTTCTCTTTGTCCAAGCATTTACCTTTGCATATGATAAATATCTCCCCCTTTGTCATCAATGACAAAGGTATATTTCCATCTAGGGCTGCTCCCCCTGACTGAACTCTTCCTGAAACTGATCTCCCAACTTGAACTATCTTCTTTATGGTTCTTCCTCGTGTAAATATAAGACATATAAGACAAGCATTCAAACTCATTCATTTTGGAGTAAAAATTACTCCGAGTCTCTAGCGAAGATACTTAAAGGCTTCCCTTGGAAGCGACTTTGTAAATATGACTACCACTTGATCTTTTGTGCCCACATATTCAACTCTTATGTTCTTCTCTGCACCCTGTTCCTGTAGAAAGTGATACTTTATTGGAATGTTCTTCGTCTTAGAGTGCATCATCGAGTTTTTTGAGATACTGATGGCGCTTGTATTATCAAATAAGATTGGAATGGGCTCATCATACTCAACCTGTATATATTTCAAATTTTGTTTCATCCATATAACCTGAGTACAACATCCCGATGCTACAATATACTCTGCTTTGGCTGTAGATAAATATATTGATGATTGTTTCTTGCTTAGCCAAGATACTAAACACTCACTCAAGTAGAACACTGCTCCACTGGTGCTTCGTCGATCATCAATGCAACCTACCCAATCTACATCTGTGTAGGAAATAGTGATAGATCATTTCCTTTTGGATACCATAATCCAAACTCTTATGTTCCTTTGAGATATCTGGAAATCCTCTTCACTACTAATACATGTGATTCCTTTGGTGCTGCTTGAAATCGTGCCACCTGTCCAACTCCCTTCATTACATCTGATCTAGATGTTGTCACATATAATAAGCTACCAATCATTGACATGTATTGCCTCTAGTCTATAGACTTTGAATCATCATCTTTTCTCAATTTTCAACTGGTTTTCATAGGAGTGGTAACTGGTTTGCAATCTTCCATTCCGAACCTCTTTAACATTTCTATGATATACTTAGTTTGAGAAATAAAAATTCTTTGGTTGCTTTGACGTATCTAGAGACCCAAAAAGAAGGATGGTTCTTTGAGTAATGACATTTCAAATTCATTTTGCATATCCTTTGCAAAATTATGTCTTAACCTGTCATCAATACTTCCAAAAATAATATCATCAACATAAACTTCAATTAATAAAATACTATCTTGAGTTACCTTGATGTAGAGGTTGTTGTATGCACTTCCTTTTCTGAACCCTGCCTGATGTAAATATTTATCTAGTCTAGAGTACCATGCTCTAGGAACCTGTTTTAGACCATACAAGGCCTTATTCAATTTACACACATAATCTGTGTTCTCTGACAACTGAAATCCTTCTGGTCGTTCAATGTAGACTTCTTCTTCAAGTTTCTCATTCAGAAAAGATGATTTCACATCCATTTGATACACTTTAATATTATTGGAGCATGCATAGGCTTAAAAAAAATCGGATTGCTTCCATTCTAGCAACTGGGGAAAATGTCTCTTCAAGGTCGATTCCTTCAACTTGTGCGTATCCTTTACATACCAATCTAGCTTTGTTCCTTGTAACCTGTCCATCTTCATTCAATTTATTTATGAAAACCCACTTTGTGCCAATCACATTCTTATTCTTTGGTCTTGGAACCAATTCCCAAGTCTCATTCTTCTCTATTTGATCCAATTCTTTATCCATGGCCTTATTCCAGAATTCATCCTTGCTGACCTCTTCAAAACTGCTTGTTTCAATCATATATAAGAGTGCTAGGTGTGTTTGTTCTGGTGAACAGATTCTTCTTCTAGTCTCAATTCCTACATCTTTGTTTCCGATAATCTGATATGAAGGATGATTCTTTTGTACTCATTTGCTAGGTGTATTTGGAGGCACTTGCTGAAATTTCTCTTCCACTTCTATCTGATCCTCTTCATCTTCCCCTTCTACTTCTTTTTCATCTTCTGCTTCTTCTTCGTAAAGTTGTTCCATTGATCAGATATAGAACATTTTGTTTTTTAATCAATTTCATTTTCAACCATTTTCTTGTAGACCTTGAAGTTTTCAAAAGCTTTTGAAATTTTTTTGAGAAAGAAAGATGCAGTCATTCTTTTATAATCATAAAATAATAACATAAAGTATTTCTCACCTTTTAAACCCTTTGTTGTAGTTGGTCGAACTAGATCAATATGCATAATTTTCAGTGGTCTTGTCGTTGAATATTCCTTTGATTTGAACCTGGTCTTTGTTTTCTTTCCTTGTTGACAATGCTTGCATAAAGTGTTGGTTGGTTTTGTGATCTGGGGCATTTCTCTAACTGCTTCTTTTTTGTTGACTTTGACAAGGTTATCAAAGTGTATGTGACCCATTCTTCTGTGTCATAGCCAACTTTCATATTCATTTCCTAGACAACACTTTTCATTTCCAATTTCACTTAATACATATATGTTTCTTGAATTTCTTGCAGTTGTTGCAATCAATTTTCCCGAACCTTCTTTTCTTATCTCACACTTCTATGAATCGAAAGTAATTTTATGACCTTGGTCACACATTTGACTTACACTTGGAAGATTATGTTTCATATCTTCTACTAGTAGAACATTTTCTACCTTGGTATTCTTGTTTCCAATTCTGACTATGCCTTTTCCAATGATTTTAGTTGAATCATCATTTCTGAAGGAGAATAATCCATCTCTTTCCTTTCTTAATGGAAGACACTTGTCTTATCACCTGTCATGTTTTTTTAACAGCCACTGTCAACATACCAACCATGTTTTTTTTGCTTACCTTGTAGAGCAAGTGTGCATTCTTCATTGCTATATTGATTCCGCTTTCTTATCCATGTTCTCTTATGAGGTTCCTATCTGTGACTGTTGTAGTTTTGTTGTGGTTCTCTAGGAGGGATTGTCATTCTACAATTTTTGGCCATGTGTCCAAAGTTTTTGCACTTGTAGCATTCCACTTCAGTGCTCAATGATTCAAACTTGTTGTAGATTCTTCTCTATGTTTCAATAGGCCTTCTTGAATAACCATTTTGTGTATGACTTTCAAAGTTTTTTTTGTTGATGTTGTTCATATTGGCCAACCTCTCTAATTTGATGTTGACTTTTCAAAAAGTGGACAAGTTGGTTTTTAGTGACCTCCTATAAAGAGAGGTCACTTTCAATTCATTTGGATCATATCTCACTTGAGAATTACATACTTGTTGGCTGAAATTTTTGCCCTACTTTGGCAAGGTGCACTATTTCTCTCTCTTATGCTTTGTGGATGCTATTACTTGTCTAATGGAGGAATACGCTAGATATTATCTCTTAGATTCTTTGTTCGTTCTATTGTGGTGGAATATTCTTGGTAAAGAATGGTTTTGTTAGGGACCTAACCTCCCTAACCCTTCACATAGGTAGAATAATATATTTTCCATGTAATAAAGGCCAATATTAATAAGGCCCGGTAATAAGGAAGAATAAGTCAAATGTAATAAGACCTAATAGAAGCTTTCACTTCTAGAAAAATCTTCCTGTATATTTTTCTTTTGGTAGATAGATTTAGTATAAATAGGAGTCGAGGGAATGAAAAGTCTTTATGTTGAGAATTATTGTAATAGATCGCTGCTTTGCTGGAGGTTTCCCCCTCGAAGAGGTAAGTGAACATTTTTTTCTATCAATAAATGTATTATTTTGGTGTTGTGGTTCATATATTGTGTTGTTTCGTTGTTATTCTCTACAATATTTATTTTTTATGCTATTATTATAGATTTAGTACCTCACAAGTGGTATCAAAGTTTTTTCCTTGGCAGAAATTGTGGGTATTTTTTTTTTCATGGTAGAGACGTATTCCGACGTTTTAAAACTATATTGATATGTCGTCCAATGCATAAATACGCAGTTGGAGAAGCATGCACGCAGGAAATACAAGAGGTACTTAACCTCACACTATTGGACACCCTTGTAACCCTTGTTGGTACCCCTTCGAGTGGTAGTGGATTAGACAACGCCTGTATATGGATTGACCTAGGTATCCTGAAGCCCACTATAGATCAACTGATTGGTCGCCTGACTGCTATAGTGCCACCGAGAAAAAAACTTGGGAAGATACTCTCTAGTACATGGGTAATCAAGTAGTATGGCTAAGGGTACAGTATAGCCTCCTTAGTTGGTTCACTAAGATATTGGGTTGAGTACTACTGTTCTACCCCACACGTATATCCGAGAGATATAGCACAAAGAAAACTATTGTATGTAGGAAACTTGAAAAACCCTAACCCTTGGGATGGAAAGAGAATAAATAAGGAACAAACAAGTTTTGTTTCTGCGCAACCTTACCTCCTACATGTTGGTTACAAAATTACTACACATTTTTTCCTATTAAGAATTTGGGCATTTCAACACTACATGATTATTCAGATTGGAGTATAACTCCGTAGGGGTAAAAAAATAAAAAAAGGTCTGGGGCCTGCCCGCACCCTTATTTGAGGCCTATCCCATTGAATTCCTCTTTTTGTTTTGATCACAGTAATACCTATCATTTTTCAACATTTGTTTCCTCTATGGTCCCGACCCCCTTATTTGAGACTTACCCCATTGGATTCCCCTCTTTGTCCTGGTCATCGCGATACAATTCACCCATAACCCATTTTCTGTGGGGTCCCACCTGCTCCTTTATTGTTCCCCCCTTTCACCATGGCTCCCACCTGTAGACAAGACCTTTAATCACGTCTCGGTACCTTTTCATCTGATTTCTATGCGACCTAGCAGGAAGTGCAACAAATCAATGTCAATATTACCACCATCAATGCCAAAATGCATTCTTCCATATATGCCAAAATGGAAAACCCGAAACATGACCTCTCTTCCCACATGGAATTCTATCTTGCAAGCCAGCTTGAATCCTTCATTTCCCATCTCTGCGTCAAGATGAATATTCCAGGAGACCTTACCTCATCTGACCAACCTTTGCACCCCGAAGGTGAGACTTCCTCTAATTCCCATAATTTTCAGTCCCCTCACTTTCATCTTGACCTACACCTTCCTAGAGTGGATGTAGACAAATTTAATGGCTCAGATCCCATGGGCTGGGTCACTCAAATGGAACATTACTTCTCTTTGCATGGAATTACCAATGAGTTGTCCAAACTCCATTATGGTGTTCTCCATTTGGATCATGAACGTTGGAAATGATGGCAATGGTGTAAAAAGGCATACTAAGGGTATGTGGCATGGACACATTTTGTTGCAGAGATTTATGACCGCTTTGACACCACCACCCATCATTTAGGTTGTTTGACCAAGTTGAAACAAATTGGCCCTGTCAAAGAGTTTATAAATGGCTTTGAGAAATTGGATTTCAAAACGGAGGGCATGATAGATGATTTTTTCAGGGAATGCTTTATCATTGATCTCAAGGATAAAGTAATGCCCACATCCTTGTGGCTCACCCCTAGACTTGGTTGGAAGCTACAAAATAGGAAAAGGAATCACAATAATTCATCTCATCCCAAACAAAAGAAACACATTTTATTCCTTGCCTCTAAACCCACACTGCCTACTCCTCTTGTCACTCCCCTCAAGATACATAAATTAAATCAAGATGAAATGGTTGAACGCAAACTTAAGGGTCTTTGTTATAATTATGATGACAAGTATTTTCTAGGGCATAAGTGTAAGGAACAAAATATTATTATGGCTATGTTGGAGGATTTTTCTGAAGAAGATGCAGATGTTTCTCATGTCCCTGAGTTACCCCCACCAAGTGATCTTAATTATCCCTCTGATCTACTGGAAGTTGAACCACTGATTTCTTTGAATGCATTCACAGGTTTCTCTACTCCCCAAACACTCAAGTTAATTGACTACATTAAGAACCATAAAGTCATCATCCTAGTTGATAATGGAAACAACCATAATTTTATTCATCATTGCATTGCCCATGAAGTCAATTGTTATATCCATCCATTTAATAATTTCCGAATCATGATTTCCAATGGGGGTTCCATGAAATGTGGAGGGAATTGTGAAAATGTCTGCCTCCAAATTGGTCAGTACCACCTAAAATATCATATGTTTTCTATTGACATGAGTGGTTGTGAAATTGTACTTGGTGTGCAATGGTTACACACTCTCGAACCTATCACCATGGATTTCCAGAAATTAACTATGCAATTCCAGAAAGAGGGCCAACAACATCAGTTCCAAGGAATCACAATAGGGTCACTAGAGATCATCAGTGCCCAATGAATGGAAAATATCCTCAGAAAATGTCACTCTGGCATTATTTCCCAACTTCATTGCATTCAGGCAATTCAGACACACTCTGTACATATCAACCTCCAATCTATCCTCTCCCACCACCAAGCTGTGTTTCAAACCCCCTAGGGACTTCCCCCTTCATATGGTGTCCATGATCATTTCATTCCTCTAGTTCCAGGAAGACTTCCTCCAAATGTTCACCCTTATTCTCATCCCTTCTCCCAAAAGAATGAAATTTAGAAGATTATTCAATAATTTATATATGTCGGTGTCATTCGTACCAGTACCAGACCCTATTCTTCTCCAGTAGTCATGGTACTCAATAAATAAGGTACCTGGCACATGTGTCCTAATTTTAGAGATCTCAACAAACTCACCATCAAAGAAAAATTTCTCATTCCTATCATTGATGAAATTTTGGATGAATTAAGTGGTGCTCGGTATTTACCAAACTTGATCTTCGCTTGGGCTACCACCAGATTCCTATGAAGGAAGAAGACATTCTCAAGACTGCATTCAGAAATCATGAGGGTCACTATGATTTATTGGTTATGCCATTTGGCCTTTGTAATGCTCCATATTCTTCTCCAGTAGTCATGGTACTCAAGAAAAAAGGTACTTGGCACATGTGTCTTGATTTTCGATCTCTCAACAAACTCACCATCAAAGAAAAATTTCGATCTCTCAACAAACTCACCATCAAAGAAAAAACTCCCATTCCTGTCATTGATGACCTTTTGTATGAATTAAGTGGTGCTTGGTATTTTACCAAACTTGATCTCTGCTTGGGCTACCACCAGATTCGTATGAAAGAAGAAGACATTCCCAAGACTGCATTCAAAACTCATGAGGGTCACTGTGTGTAATACCCCTAGGGCGAACCCAATTGTAAATGTAAATGCAAATGTACTTAAGCTAGTGAGTTGTTTGATATCATTTTTGTATGCACGTTCCATGGTATAGTGTGCACATGTACTGCACACTAAAATGATGAAGTGTGCACATTCTAGGATACATCGCACAACAAAATTGAGTGCGAGCAATTTTGAGGCCAAGGATCCTTTGTGTATATGTTGTGTTTATAGGCTGGTGAGCTAGTTATTATAAGCTAGGAGGCTTATGTGTTAAATTAGGCTAGAGAGTCGAGATGCTAAAGGCTAGTGAGCCTATTTTTGTATATGTCTTATCATTAATATAAAATACTTCGCTGTGTGTAGACCAACCATGATAAAAGAGTATGGGGGACTAAACTCCACTAGTTAGGAAAGGGGGCACTAAATGTTAAGGATAAGGGGATAAGCTAGGGAGCTTAAGCCAAAAATGAATATTATATTAATTTTCCTTAAAGTATAAAGTATGGATAATTATTTTATCCTAAGTTCTAAGGATGGGGACAAGTGGGCCAATGTATCTCCCAACATGACAAGTGTCAAGTTGAGAACATGCATACATATAGCTTGGACTTAGTTCATTTTTTGATCATTCCATCATCATTCACACACTCATTGAGTTGTCCTCCATACCACCTTGTACCTGTATCTATACCTGAACCAGTACCATACCCATACCTATACTTGTACTTGGTTAGCTTGGGAGTTGGATTGAAGAAGCGAGTTTTCACGCCCGTGGGATATTGAAGAGGTGGGCTTTCATGCCCGTGAGAAATTTCTCTATGGGTGAGAGAATTGTTGGAAATTGATTTCCTGAAGGTGCTAAACAACAACTACAAGGCTCTGAGACTTCCTGTCTGATTTGTTGCTGAAGCCCTGGAAGGGAAGTGGGGCAGCCAAGGGACTATTGAGCAAAGAAGGGGCACACTTCCTGAGGTGGGACATGCATGTGGGGAATGAGGGACTGTAGGCTGTTAGTTTGAGTTAGCACCTGTGATAGAGTCTTTCATGTTGTCTAAGATACTTCAACCTAGTTAGGAATACCTTTACCTGAGTGGAGTTTAGTCCCAACTTAGGGGTGACCCACTGCTGAGAGTGATGAAGAGTGTGGTCTAAGGATGGTAGTTTCGTGGAACGTCTGCATGCAGTTGGTGATATTCTTACCAAGATAAGTGTTAATTTTGTGTTAAATTACATGCTTCATTATTGTTTATGTGTTTATTTTTATGGGTTTATCCTATGTGTGTTTTATAACTGTCTTTATATTTATGGGTATTTCATGTCTATGTTGCATGTATATGTTACTGTTATTTCCGTATGAATCTGTGCATTTACAAAATGTATTTTTCTGTTTTGACTTATATATATAAAGTTCTGCAAGAGTTTATGTGTGTATATGTTTTAGTTTGCATACAGCTTGAAATTTTTTACGTGGCATAACCTAGTTGCATGATGGGGATGTTACAATATGGTATCAGAGTCGGGTTTTCAACACTAAGCCTGGATGGGCCGAGCGAGTTGAGTTGAAGAGAAATTTCACAGAGGATTGATTTTGAAGTGGCCAAATTTCAAGTTACACAGTGTCCATGGTAAAACAATTTGAAGCAATTGCGTGGAATTGGGAAAATTGCCAATTTATGTTATTAAATTCATGGGAAAATTGAGAAATTTGGCCAAGTGGTGAGATATTCTTGATTTAATATCTGTTCTAGAAAATTCAAACCTGGAATTGATCAAATTTGAAGTTACAGGGAAGCCATGATAGATGGAGTGAGATTAGTTGATTAAAATTCTCAATTCGTGAATTGAGTTTGGGAAAAATCCGTTCCAAGAATGTCAACCAGCAATGATTTGATGTTGCAGAGGTTGAATTGGTGTTATCAGGGTGAAATTGATTTTTTTTTCATAGTTGTAGAATGTCTATGGTAAAAAATTGGGAAAAAGTTAGGCAAAAGCCCCAATTTCTGCAACGGAATTCACGAGGAATTGATGCGCATAAAAAATGAATGTGTGCAGGTGTGAGCACTAAAAATGCATGATGCATAGTGAAAATATTGCGATATGTGGAAAACTATTGGTGCGTAGAAAAATATTGGCGTGCGGTTGTGTGCGCTAAAATTTGGCATTGCACAGTGCAGAGTGGCATTGCACGGAAAAATATTGGTGTGCGGGTGCCCGTGCTAAAATTTGGCGCTACGCGGTGCAGAGTAGAATTGTGCGGAAAATATTGGTGCGTGGGTGTGCGCACTTAAAATTTGGTAATGTGTAATGCAGAATGGTAATGCGAAAAAAATATTGGCGCGCGGATGTGCACACTTAATTTTGTCACTGCGCGATGTAGAGTGGTAATGCGTGGAAAATTTTGGTGCGTGGTTGTGCGTACTAAATTTAGAATTGTGTGGTGCAGATTGAGTGGCGCATGTGTAATACTGGCGCATGTGGTGTGCACAGGCATAATAATGGCACGCGTAGTGCGCGCAGTATTGACAGAGCGCAAAGGAATTTGGTTGGTGCACGCGCAATGTGGGCAAATGTTGTCGCGCAACAGTTTAGTTAATGGTGCGTGTGGAGTACTGGTGCATGGTGCGGGCGTACTAAAATTTTGCATAGTGCAGCACGTAGAGTAAAATGCGCACAAAATATTAGCGCGCAACACAAAAATTGTGTGCGACAAGTATTAGTGCATGAACCAAAATTGTGCGCAGTGGATATTGGCACGCGACACAAAAGTAGTGCGTACCAGTTATTGGCGCGACAGATAAGTGATCCACATTGGTTATAGGTGCGCGAAGCATGCACTACCTTATGGTGTTGCTGCGCATGCTAAATATGTGTGTATAGGTTCAAATTTGTGCGCTTGAAGTCATTTGGATGGTGTACCACAATAGAAAACCAGTGAATTTCTGCGACATTTTATACCGTTTGAAGGTCATCTTTTTGCAGCGCGATTTTGTGGCCCTAAACAATGCTTTTAGCTACTCAAAAACCCCAAGAAAAAAATGTACTAAGGTACACTGTGTCTTTTCAACTCAAATGAAATATCCTAGAGAGATCTTTCTAATGGTGTAAACCATTCGTCAAACAAAGCTTTTATGAGGAAGTTACAGGACAAATGGTGGAGGGTAAATTTTAAGACCCAACTAACTTCGAAGGGCCATAAATTTTTGCTCCATAATCATATTGAGGCACAAGAGTAGTAAATGGAAAGATATTGAACTATAGAAGACATTCCTAGAGATGAATTAAATTTCTTGACATGTTAAAAATGTTTAATATGGCAAAGAAGTTACCTGTAGCATTCCATACCAAAAACACGAATTGGCATAGAACTTCAGTAGGTTGTAACTAGCATCCCAGAACCCAGAAAAAGGTGAAACTTGGAGAGAATGTCTAAAATATGTATATGAAGAAACATAATTGAAATCCTATAAAAATGCCAATGGAGTAGGTGCAAAAATGCATAATTACAATGCAGAGTTGCACCAAGTTGAAGAGTGAATAGAAAAATTAATGGACAATTTTCAAATAACCATAACTTTATGCTCAAGACTCAGAATTGAGCATGGAAGCAGGCGTTGGAAAGGTGTTGGACAGTAGAATATAATTATTCACCTATAAAATTGATATGGGAATTCATTTTTTAGGAAATTAGAAGAAATAATTTTGATGCATTATTGAACCAAAATGTTTCATATTTTCATGAAATTGTTGAAACAGTTAGCATGACAAAGTTCTGTTGGCTGCACATTTTGTAGAGTTAACAATAACTAGATCAGATTAGAATAAACACAGAGTGCAGAGGAATGGAATATGCACATGGAGATTACAACTGGGAATATGAGATCATAGGGATGGATGACCATATGGGCATTGAAGGAACAAACTCCAATGGACATAAAGAAGGAAGGGATGAAAACAAGAATAGGGTAGAGACCATTAAAAATTTTCAGAAGGATGTCCAAAGCCATAAAGCTGATAATGAAAGGATTATGAGAGCCAAGGAGCAGCAAGAGGACTTCAACATGAATTTAAAGTAGATCTTGAACCAAATAGAAAAGAAATTGGATAAGGAGAGTGGCTCAAGCAAATTAGGAAGTCACATGTCTCCCGATGAGAAAAGAAGAACCATAAGTGTTAGAAGACATCAGCATCACTCCCCGAGGAATTCCAATAAGAGAGCACACATTAGATCAATTCCATCCCCTGTCAGGAAGCATAAGAGGTCTAGGGTGGATGAGCTATGAGGAGAAATGAACAAAATCAAACCTCCTACATTTGATGGTGAGCACAAGAAGGATGAAGATGCAGAGACATGGTTGTTAGGCATAAGAAAATATTTTCAATTGCATAATTATTCATCTCATGCAAAAGGAAGAATTTCCATCTATCAACTCAAGGGAAAGGAATCCATGTGGTGGGATCGTCTTGTGCAGGTGCAACACATTAAAGAAAAAAGTGTTACTTGGAGGGAATTCAAGAAGTATTTTGAAAAGAAATACTTGACTAAGAGATAATATGAAAAGAAAATGAAAGAGTTCTTTGAATTCCAGCTTGGGAGTATGACCATAGATGAATATGAAAGAAGGCTTTTAGAATTGCTAAACTATGTTTCTTTCATCAAGGATGAGACAATTAATATTCAAAGGTATTTTAGTGGATTTCCATCATTCATCAGTGAAAAAATACAATATGATGATCCCAAAACATTGGAGGAGACCATAAGGTGAGCTAAATGCCTATATAGTCAACAAAAAGCAAGGCCAACTTTCCAAAAATCTTGGGAAGACAAAAACAAATTCAAGATGGATCAAAGGAAGAAGGGGACTAAGCCACCATTTTTCAGAAATAATCCTTAGGGACAACCAACTTCTAGAGAACCCAAAACGATTGAGATAGGGGGTCAAAGGCCAATGAAACCACCTATTCAATGTTGGGGTTGTAAAGGATATCATATGTTCACAGAGGTGAAAAAGTGAGGATTGTTCACAATGTACAGCAAGCTGAAACAGTGGAAGAAATGGGCAGAAATGTACCAAGGATCTATGCATCCCTGGACAACAAACAAGTAGAGTATAATCCACATATGATTGAAGTGGAAGGTATGATCAACAACCAAACTATTTCTATTTTAATTGATTTAGGAGTTAGTCATAGTTATATGGATCCTAAGATGGTGGAAAGTTTTCATTTTCCAAGAAGCAAGCATGGAAAATCTTGGTTGGTGCAGTTGGCTACTAGAGCCAAAAGAAAAGTTAATGAGATGGTAAGTCATGTATTATGGACATGAATGGACTGAACACTAAGGAATATTTAAACATATTGCCTTTAGGTTCCTATGACTGTCTAATTGGGATGGATTGGTTGGAACAACATCATGCTATACTAGACTATCTTAACAAGGAATTTACTTGCTTGGATAAGGAAGGGAACCTAACGATAGTGCAGGGAATTCCCAGGGCAATAATCATCAGAGAAATTTCAGCATTGCAGCTGAAGAAATGTTACAAAAAAGGGTGTCAATTATTTGCATCACATATGGAAGAGATACCTAAAGATAAGGTGTCAAATATTGAATATTATGCAGTCCTAAAAGCATTTGAAGATGTGTTTAAGGAAATACCAAGATTACCCCATAAAAGAGACATTGATTTCTCCATAAATATAATGCCTAGAGCAACTCCAGTATCCAAGACTCCATATAGGATGAGTACACTAGAATTGGAGGAGTTGCAAATGAAACTTGAAGAGATCTTGAAGAAGGGGTATATACGCCCAAGTGTGTCACCTTGGGGTGCCCTAGTTTTATTTGTGAAGAATAAGGATGGAACATTGATACTTTGCATTGACTTTAGGCAGTTGAATAAGGTAACTGTGAAGAATAACTATCATTTGCCAAGGATCGATGACCTCTTTGATCAGCTGAAAGATGCAAAAATATTCTCCAAGTTTGATCTTAGGTCAAGTTATCATCAAGTAAGGATTAAATAAGAAGACATCAACAAGACTACTTTCAAAACAAGGTATGGTCATTATGAGTTCACAGTGGTGCCATTTGGGTTATCAAATGCACCAGTTGTCTTCATGTGTCTAATGAATGGTATTTTTAGAGAATACTTAGACACGTTTGTCATTGTATTTTTAGATGACATTCTTATATATTCTAAGTCGAAGGAAGAGCATGAACAACACTTGAGGATGGTATTACAATTATTAAGGGAGGATCAATTGTATGCCAAATTGATCAAGTGCTCATTTTATCAGAAGAAAATTCATTATTTGGGACATATCATTTCAGAGGATGGGATATCAGTGGATCCTGAGAAGATAGAATCCATTAGAGGATGGTCAGCGCCAAAGAATATGAAAGAGGTCAGATCATTCATGGGCCTTGCAGGCTACTATAGGAGATTTATTGAAGGATTCTCAAAGATTGCACACCCAATCACTTCCTTGCAAAAGAAGGGCGTGAAGTTTCAGTGGACATTGGATTGTGAAAAGAGTTTCCAACACTTGAAGAAATTATTAACAAGTGCTCCAATACTAAGTATTTCAAATCCAAATGAAGATTTCGTTGTATGCATCGATTCATGTAAAGAAGGACTTGGTGGAGTCCTCAGTCAAAATGGGTTTTTTGTATGTTATGAATCAAGGAAGTTGAAGGAACATGAAAGGAACTATGCCACTCATGATTTGGAGTTGGCAGCCATAGTGCATGCCTTGAGGAAGTGGAGGAACTACCTCATGGGGAAAAGGTTTGACCCGAGGACAAACCATAATGGTCTAAAATATTTATTTGATCAACCAACTCTAAATGTTAGGCAAAACAGATGGTTAGAATTTCTCAGTGAATATGACTTTGATATAAAGAATATGAAAGGGAAAGAGAAAAAAGTGGTTGATGCACTCAATAGAAGAGTGCATGAGTTGCATGCTACAACCATTAGCATGTACCAATCAGATTTGAAAGACATAATTTTGGAGGCTAGAAAATTATATTTTTAGTACAAGGAATTAATGAAAAGATTACAACAAGGTAATTTGCAGTAGAAAATTGAAGAGTATAAGCTAGAAAATGTTGAAATTCTCATATATAGGGGAAACATTTATGTACCAAATTCCCATGAATTGAAAAATATGATATTGAGAGAAACACATAATGTACCTTATGCTAGGCACCCGGGTTATCAGAAAACTATTGCAGTTGTCAAAAGCCAATATTATTGGCTAGATATGAAGAAATAAGTTGTTGATTTTATTGCCAAATGTTTGGAATGTCAAAAAGTAAAGGATGAGCATTGACACCCAGCTAGTTTGCTACAACCATTACCCATTCTTGAGTGGAAATGTATTAGGGTCCTAACCCGCACATAGGTAGAGCAATATATTCGGATGTAATAAAGGTCAATATTAATAAGGCCTTTCAATAAAATAGAATAAGGCGTATGTAAGAAGACCTAATAGAAGCTTCCACTTCTAGAAGGATCTTCCTCTAAGTGCTTCTCTTGATAGACATATTTAATATACATAAGTGTCGAGGGTATGAAAAACCTAGCTTGGAGATTATTGTAACAGAGCACCGCTCGACTGGAGGTTGCCCCCTCGAAGAGGCCCATGAACATTGCTTTCTGAATCAAAGTGCTATTTCTATTGTTGTTCTTATATCATTTCTGTGTTATTGTGGAGATTATGCTGGTTATATTACAAGTGGTATCAGAGCACTTTCCTTGGTAGAATTTGTGGGAATTTTTTTTTCGGGGTAGAGATGCATTCTGACGTCTTTAAGCCATAGAGATCTATTGTTATGTGCATAAACCCGTGGTTGAGGGATTCATACACGCTGAAAATACAAGTGGTTATTAAGAGCACATCTATTGGCCACCCTTGTAACCCTTGTTGTTACCCCTTCGAGTGGTAGCACATCAGACAACACCTGTGTATGGATCGACCTAGATTTCCTAAAGCCCTCTTTAGATAAACCAATCGGCCGCCTGAATACTATAATTCCACTGAGAACATCACTCAGGAAGATACTCTCTAGTACCTGGGTAGTCGAGTAGTATGGCTAAGGATACAGTCTATCCTCCTTAGTTAGTGCCTTGAGATATTGGGCTGAGTACTACTGTTGGACCCCGCATGTATATCAGAGAGCTATAGCACAGGGAAAACCCTTGTCTGTAGAACCCTTGAATACCTAACCCTTAGGGGACAAAAGCATAAACAAATTAAAACAATGCAACTGTGTTCGGGTTGCCAAGCAAATACACATTTCTTTCTAGTTAAGCATTTGGGGGTTTCATCACTGCAGTATTCTTCAGACCGAAGTATAACTCCGCAGGTGTAAAATAAATAAATAAATAAATAAAGTTTGGAATTTTTTTCACCATTATTTGAGACCTATTCCATTGGATTCATCTTATCACATTCATCCATATCATTTTTCTGCAACATTTTTGACCCTGCCCACCCCTTTTCAGTTCACCCATCCTCATGGCCCATACCCATAGCCAAGACCTGGAAGCTTGCTTCAACACCTTACAATCTGGTTTCCTTGAGACCTAAAAAGAAGTGAAATAACTCAATGCTACTGTTGCCTCCATCGAAACATCCATCACTACAACCATAAATACAACCATGTAGTCCTCAATGGAGGAAGTCAAACAAGAACTGACCACCCAGCTTGAATCTATCTTTGCATCACTCTGCACCAAACTGAAGATCCCTACAGATGGTCCTTTCTCTGACGCACCTCCAAAGACTAAAGGTGAACATTCCTCCCATTCCCATTGTTGGGCTCGTGATTTAATACATTTTTTTGCAGATTCTTAGCTTCTTCTAGGAATGAATTGATTAAAATTTTCATACTTATGAAGTCTTTTGCTTAAGGAATTCTTGCAAAGTCTTGCTCCAATGCTTCAACACTCTTCTGGTATTATTACTGCATTATTACAGGAAAATGTATCTATTTACCTAATGCTATCACCACCAACTCTAACAACATGCATTTCAGATTGTGTATGCAATATATTAAGTTCTTTTAGTGTGTGGCATTAGACTCTGAGTAGTTTCAGATATGTAGTACGTGGCAACATGTGTTAAACTCTGCGTTTTCCTGATTTGTGAGATGTGGCGCAAAGGAACTCTGGATTCCTTGATGGTGCATCGGCTTATCAATTCATTGAATTCAACTACCAGCGAAACATGATACAAGCCTTGGAGTGATTGGCGCATCAACTCATCAATTAGTTATGATTCATCAACAGAAAAGGGGCATGAAGTATGGGAATTGAAAAATACAAGCAAGCTCTCTAAACACAATCGCTTGTTTCTCAAGATCATAATCTACAACAATCTACGTGGACCCCAACTTCAGTGACAATTATCACATGTTGACGCGACCTCCTTTTTTCTCGTGAAGCTTCATAAGGTTTGATGCCACTTCAACATACAAACTAGACTCCTATTCAAAGAAGAACGCATGCAGAAGACACATTAACTGGAATTTGTTATTAGAGGCGAATTTCATGACACTTTGTGTCATGAGATCGCCCATTCAAGTTTATTATGTAATTAATATTCTGCGTAATGCATGGCTTTTCCATTTTTAGCATTGGTAGTTAGCTTAGATGGAGGATCGTAGATCCAAAAACAAGGATTAAAAACATTATAAAACGATGGGTCTACCCCGGTATGGGAAGGAGAGTGATGGTGCAAACCGGAATTCTCGAGAGATTATATGGGGGAGATAGAGGTAGAATTTAGAAATAGATTAGATTTGCAGAGATAGATAAGTTTCCAGCAGTTGCATTGTTTTTCCTTATTGAAATAATCAGAAGCTGTTCATTCATATGATTTCTACTATTATGAGTTTGATGTAAACGTTTTGCATAGTTTCCATCGCATTAGAAATTTGAGTGTTCTCTTCCAATATGAGTATGATTTTAGTTTTTATTCGATTGGCTCATTTGATTCAACATTGCAGAAGTTAGAGTATTTTTCCCATCATCAATTTTCTTAGTATATATTTTACATGCTTAGAATGAATTTTGTGAGTTGGTACAGAACTAGTGCAGGATTAGTGTAGAACGAGTGTAGAACAAGGTAGATTAGTATAAATTCTATCAGCAGTTTCTTTTGTCAACTTAGAAAGTAGATTGACATTTTTATAAACTCTCTCTTCAACCCTGCACATACAGTGTTGGTTCCTCTAAGTCTACCTCCCCAGGTTGACATTTTATGAAGGCTACTTATAGTAATATATTTAGCTCTACACCCATACCTTTCAGCCCCATCACTTTGAACGTGACCTATGCCTTCCGCAGGTGGATGTGACCAAATTTGATGGCTCAGACCCCACTGGTTGGGTCACCCAAATGGAACATTATTTCTGTTTATACGACATTACAGATGACTTGGCCAAACTCTGGTATGGTGTTCTCCATCTAGATCTAGAACATTGGCAATGGTGGCAATGGAGAAAAACTTCTTGTTGTTGGGAAAAATACCCTATGGACTAGCAAACTAGGGTCAGACTTGCATGCATATTTTGACCGTAAAAAAATTACTTTTTAACCTACCACCCAAAATTTAAACCCCTCTTTCACAATACATGCAAGGGAAGAAACTACTAACCTTTTTACTGATGTTTGGTGTAGATCCTCCATTGCGCTTTTTCCCGCTTGCTTGCGTTGCTCCTTCCAAAGATAACCTGAAATCAAGACAAACAACTATGCATGCATGCTACTTTTCTACTTGAGGGTTAGAAATTAAGCATAAATTAAACAAACCATAGATAAATCATGCATTGGGACGAGAAAAGTATTCTTTTATTATTTGAATAATGAATCAACTTACAATCAAAGTCGAGACCAGCCACCGCTCCTTGATCCTGATCCTGGGCTCCTCCTCTTCTGTCCTCCAACTGCTTTGCGTTAATTCTCCTTTGACTTGAGGAAAGGCTAAAGGGTTGGGACAATGGATTTGGCAAATGGGCAGAGTTTCTTCGCTATACTCTTCCTCCTCCAAATGGTACCCCTACCCCTTATTTTATAGGCTAG
>JZKD02S1393729.1:509401-547805 GCA_000966675.3 Picea glauca
GAAAGATGTAGCACCATGTCTCAAGTACCTAAAGGATAGTTTGGTCGAAGTCCCTTGGTGGTATCTATGTGAAAAGTTTGGGAAAAAACCCATAAGTTGCACTTATCCTAAGTTTCTCGACACATATTTTTCCGCTCCTGATTTATATTTCCTACACTTATTAGCAGTCCAGATCGGGGCGCCCAGATCTACGACGCACAGAGCATTCCAGACCCTCCCTATTGTTTTTCTTTTAACCGGGGGGGGGTCCAGAATCGGTAATAAGGATCGTGCAAATCTGGACGGTCCAGGAACGATCACTTTAATCCACGGCCAAAATTTTATTCCGGACCCCCCCGTCCGTTCTTTCTTTAATGGAGGGGGGGTCCGGAATGAGTAATAAAGGATGCGCTAAGATCTGCAGCTAGGAAACGGGCACATAGATCAACGGTTTACAATGGATTTCGGACCCCCCTTGATGTTCTACTTTTAACCAAAGGGGGGGCTTCCGAAATGGATTTTCTCTCCGGCAGGCCCCTTGTCATAGGTGGGGCAAATCTATTGGTCCTGAACTCTTTTCATCATATGCCATCTAAAAACCATTTTCACTCAGGGATGTCATCTCCCACTTGTTCCACTTGCTCCTCAGTTGTGTCCCAACCCTTAACTGTTGTCAGTCCCTCACCCCTTTCACTCATGATCAGCCCCTTATTGCGACTTTTACCACCAATCCCTGGCCTCCACGTCACCCGTCTGTATGTTTGGGCCACCGTCACTTGCCATCTCACTCCCAAGTGGCTCGTTGTCCATTTATTACAGGATAACATACTCGTTATCCTACTAACCTGTCTCCCGCACCCAACCAACCCCAGTTTTAAATAAAACTACTGTTTTCCTCCTTCATTCACTATTTGTTCATCGCACCAGAATTTTTACCTCTTACGCCTCCATTGTTTTTCCGTCACCTTCATCCACTGTCAGTCGACCCCACTAACCCAGTTTTATTTGCAGGTACTGTTGCAAGATATGGCGCCAAAGCCAACACAGCCAGAAGGAGAGGAGAATCCTTTTCTCCCGCCTCCTATCGACTTGGAAAAAATCCCATTGGTCGACAAAGACTGACTGATCGCAGATACCATTTGCGAATTCGATTTTTCAGATCTCCAGTCATGGCTCCGAGAAGTGTTCCTGGACCAGAGCGATGAAATTGGACTCTGGGAGTCCAATTTGCCCCTTTACCTTTTTCCCTAGATCCACCATTTCCCTGAATTCACACTGAAATGCCAAGCCCACTATATTCCCGAACAACGAGACATCATATCCTCATCCGGAGACACCCTGTTTTTCATCACTCCTGAAGACATAAACCATATGATGCAAATTCCCCGTGCTGAATCTTCATCCCCTTTCAATTTAGAAATCCTCACTGAGTTATATAAGAAAATGACCTTTCCCCAGAGAGCTCAGATATTCGAGCTTTTCCTCCTCAATTCCGCTCAATTCCCTTCCACAAATCCCCCTTACCCGTCATCCATGTTCTCCACCAAGGGAAACCAAGTCATTTCCTCCCTTTGTGCCCTGCTAGGTTACTATTCCGACCAATGGGTAGATGAGCCCATCCTAGGTTTTCTATCCATTTTCTCAAATGATGAAAAGCCCACAACGCAGTTCGATTACAGCACCTTCTTGGCCGACAATATTCACGGACAGTTCATGAATTTTGGCACAGAGGGCATGTTCATATATTCTTCCATACTGGCGTACATGTCCGTTTACTTTCAAGCAGATAAATTCAGTTTCTCCATGCAGAAGATGGACGCAGATGGAAGGCCTCAACCAGTCACAGCGTGGACATCTTTGTTGAAGCACAACTCCACAGAGTATAGTTTCAAGGAATTTATTGATCTTTTCTACCACCATGTGGTAAGCATGTTGAGTGGCAGGCTCGAGCCACGAATAAATGATGAGGTCCAGAGAATTTTACATCTCTCAGACAATGCAAAGATAAGGGATTGGTACTTGTACCAAAACCACTCTGAGGTCAGAGTTTTCGGGTGCGAATTGGCACCTTACAAGCTGCCAAAGTACGTGCCGGTAATAATCTTTGCATTAGAATATATTAGAAAGATCATGAATTCAGACGACATTCATTTCATCTCATTGAAGAAAAAGCAGCAGTTGCACATCAAGGGTCAGATAGGCTCTTTCATCTGCATCAGTCGTGGTGCCGGAGAAGAAGCGAACCGGATGCTGAGAGAGATGAAGTTTTTCTTAAGTTTCCCATGGCACTATGATCCATGCGGGATCATTTCAGAAATGCGGGTGAAAAATAAAAACATCTCGTATGTGCATGAGTCCAAGCCTGAGATCGAAAAGTTCGCAAATCATACGGTGTGGGTGCCTGAAACTTTGATCGAAGTGGAACAACAGGTTCCTCCTACCACTGTGCCACCAACGACCACACCTCAGGTCCCTAAGGAAAAAAGGCCTCGACAGGATTCATCTCCGCCTGTCACAGAGGTATCTTCTGAAGAGTTCAAGTTGCACACTAAAAGGCCAAAGACAACCACAGTTCTCGGCCCAACCGGAGAAATAGAAGTCTCGCTTGCCACAGGGGTCAAGCCTGTCATTCCACCTTTTTTTTCAAGCCTGTATAAGGAGATCACCACAGCAGTGCCAAAGAAATCCGGATACTCTCCATTAGTTACTCAGCCAGGCAAGACTGGGTCCAAGTTGGGCATTTTCGAGAAGTACGAGTTGATCAAGAAAAGGAACCAGACCCTCACCAACAGTACTTATGCCTAGTTCTGGAAGCAGTCGTCCACCGCGCAACATAGGCTGCTATCTGCATTCGACACTGAAAGAGGCAGGATGCACATGGCCTTCCTTCAGGCACAGGTACCAGATCCCAAGTTAATCACAGATTACAAGAGAGCCACCTTCGAGTTCCAAACGAAGGACGTGCACCCAGCAGATCAGATGGATTTTCATAAGCAGACAGGGGAGATGGTTTTTCACACATTGGCACATGCTTCAGCTTCTGCAGCAAAATTTCAAGTAACATTGAACAATGCTCAAATGCATCTCAAGCTAGAGAAGATATCTTCTTTCGCGAAGGACAAAAGAATCAAAACTTTGGAGGATTTGGTCCTCAAAATTGGCTATGATCCTTCAAATGTCAAAGCTGCAGAGGATATGATAAAGAAAAATAATGCAGACATCGCTTCCTTGAGGAAACAATTGAAACTTCCGCTCACAGAAGACTCACAGGCTGAGGAGATAGCAGAGAAGGAAGGCGAGAAGGACGAAATGCTCAAGCTGCTCATGGATCAGAATGCACAACTCAAAGAGATGGAGGCTGAGATGGAGCGATTACTAAAAGAGAAAGAGCAGATGAAACCAATGGAATTCATTCCATTGAGTGCCATTCCTATCTCAGGAGCAAGCACAATAGCAGTGACAGCAATCCCATCTACAACACCAGTGTCTCTACCAGAAGGGACAACAGACCTTGCCAAATCCATGGAGAAGATGAACCTGTAAGATACAGAAATCAACAGACTTAAGAAAGAAGTTGAGAACCTCCAAGAGCTCAAAATTTCCTTCTAGAAAAGTCTATCCAAAGAAAAGCAGGTAACTGAGCAGCTCAGGAAAGAGTTACAATAGCTCCAAAAGCAAACAATGGAAGGGAAGACTTTGGCTGAGGTCAAAGAGAATGTATGGACAGACATCACCAAGTCCATAAATGAGATCTAGCCCATGATCCAAATTATGTTTGAACAGAATGAGTTTCTCCAGAGGAGCAAACAGGGCATTGAGAAGATCAGAGTGGAATTAGGAGACATCCCAACACAAGAAAATGAGATCATCAGGTTCCTGAATTCCAAGACCAGAGAAGAACTAGAAGAATTAAAGATCGAGGACAGAATAGAGACCATACTTGAAGTAAAAAGGGTTTTAACCAAGAGAAGTCTAATGCTTCAGCCAGAAGAAAAGGTTCAGGTCATGGACCAAGGAGTACAGAATTTCTTCAATAAGATTGATGCTCTCCAAAAGAAAGGCCTACCTGGTCTGAAGGTCATTAATGATAAACTAATCACACTCCCGGATTACAAGAAGAAATTGGTTGAAGTGTCTAAGGACAGTTCAAAGTTTGCAGGCGTACAAGGGAGAATCACTGGCAAAGCATTCATGGATGCCCTGCAGTTGGACATTAGTATCCAACACGAGATTCGATACATATTCCTCATTAAGCCCACATTCGCGAAGTATACAGACATGGATGAAGTGTATCGGAGACTGCTCAAAGTCACTGTGCCTAGTCATATCAGATGGGAAGAACTCTGCGATCTGCTCGATTAGCAGATGAGTTGTCTAGGTCCAGTCACCTATCCAGTCAAAAGAGGTTGTGCAGGAACCTCGCCAAAGGCCTACCCCAGAAGTTCTGCATACAGTTGTACCATGCCATCAAGCAGTTTTGATTAGTTAAATTAGTTAGACTAAAAATAGAATGGGCATGTCCTGATTAGTTATGACAGGAACGCTTGTATTTTGGAATTATAAATACGTCACCTTTCGAAGTATTGAGGGTTGTTGATTCGCACACCCTATCGGTATCAAACTGTACTATTTTTGAAGAGATATGCCATTAATAAAGAGGAGGCACTTTTACAGGATTCTTGCGTGTGTTCACTGGTGATGTTGATTTTCTATGTTGAATATTTTTCTTTCTCTGTGATCATATTGTTTTTTGAAACTAATCTTTAAGAGTAACGTATGTTGTAGGATTTATCTTAGATACCCTGTTTCCAATTCTAAAGATTTTAAATGTTTATCTTCTGATGTTTTCAATCAAGAAATTCTTAACTGCTTCTTGGGTGAATTCATCTTTCTTATCTTTTCTTCTGTCCATCATTTAGGCTACTAAATATCCAGTGAGTATATTATCTCACCCTGTGGAAGTCTTCTTTTGGCGTTTTTGGTTGTATCTCATATTTAATTAAATACAGACCCCATAGCCCAATGGATGTGTAGACTGCATCAACCTATTCAAAAACACTTTGACAACAAAACTTACAGTTTTCTTTACCTAGCCTAGTATCTGAATTAAAAACAAAGCTAAATCATATAGAGAGATCCCTCTCTGAAGCTGGAAGGGCTAGATCCCAGCTTTAAAAGTGGTTGGATAAAGTTACCTTTGTAGATTTCTTCTTTTTTCAACCTCTAGGAAATTTACCAAGTGCTAACACTACCAATGCAAGTTTTTCGAGATGGGAATAAATTAGTTCCATTCCTACAAGGCCTCAGCTCAGGTAATAGATCACATATTCTGAAAACGAATCATATTCCTGAACTAAAACCATGCCTATGGTTGACTCTGCGGTAGCCAGATATAATAAGAAATCTTTGTTATAATTAGGTGGTCGTAATAGATGTGCAGTTATAAGGGCGTGTTTTAATGCGTCGAAAGAGCATTGAGCGGTTTCATCCCAGAAAAAGGGAACATCTTTCTTCAGTAAACGCATAAATCCCTTGGTGATTTCGACATAGTTGGTGATGAAGCGTCGTAAGAAGATTTCCTTGCCTTGAAGACTTTGAAGTTGTAAGATTGTGCATGGGGGGGGCAACTGGATATTGCCTCCACCTTAAGAGGATCGACCATGATCCCTGTTGTTGATACGATGAAACCTAACAAACGTCCTGACGTGACGCAAAATCTGCACTTGTTGGGATTCAAGCGAATCCTGAAGTAGCGGCAGCGTTCGAAGATTAGTTTGAGGTGCGTAGGATGATCCTTTCGCTTGCGAGAGCGTGATGCTAAATCATCTAGATAAGCCTCGACTATATGTTTGAGGTCGTGAAACGCAAAAGACATGGCCCGCTGGAAAGTGGCTCTAGCATTTTTGAGGCCAAAAGGCATCTTACAATAGGAGAATGTACCCCATAGACAAATGAATGTCGTTTTGTGTTGGTCTTCAGGTTTGATCGGGATTTGATTATATCCCGAAAAACCATCCATGAATGAAAACGCTTCACAACTAGCGCATTCATCAATGATCTGGTCGATGAATGGTGTTGGAAAATTATCTTTTGGACATGCCTTGTTCAAATCACGGAAATCGGTACATACACGAATCGTGCCTTGTTTTTTATTGACCGTTCAGGGGGTTTGACACCCATTGAGTCAAATAAATAGGATAAATGAAACCTTCCTTGAGAAATTTCTCAACCTTAAGTTTAATGGTTGTTGTTTTCTTAGGATTGACTGGACAAAGTTTTTGTCGAATAGGCTTGGCATTAGGATACGTCGTGATTTCATGTTCAACTATTTTCGGATCAATACCTGGCATTTCCTCATAAGACCAGGCAAAAACGTCATGGAATTCTTTAAAAAGATCCGTATTAATTTGAATCTCTTCGGGGGAGCAATCTGCCCTGACGAAGACATTCTCCACGACGCTAGGGTTTCAGGAGATATTGATAGGTATAGTTTCAGCGATAGTCGCCATATTTCCCTCAACATAAATTTCCTGTGTAGCTAAGAGATTAATAGGACATGGCTGATCTCCCGTCATGGTGATAGTGAATTCTCCTGCCTCGATTCGGCTTATCTCTAGGAGGAAATATGATCGGTGATGCAGATCGTCCCAAGGTTTGTCCGGACTAGTCGTTGCTTCGATTACTGCTTCATCAGAAGGCAAGACTAAGTCTAATGAAACGGTGTTGGCGAGAGAACCCTGAGCCCAGATAGGCTCTGGTGGTGGATCTAACTCTTGTGCGAGAGTCAGATCAGAGTTAAATGAAGCTTGCTAGACTAAAGAGTACACTACTTCAGCAGCCGACAAAGGCATGGACATGCCAGAGTGCCCTGTCTCATCCATTGTGGTTGATGGGGAAGGAAGAATCTACGAATCCTCAAAGTAAGTCATGCGGAACGACACAACTTGAAAAATATCAACCTTGTGGTGATTAGATATAAACCGGACATCGTCGTGAGGAGGTGGGTAATCGAAGGTACCCATCAAGGATGGGGACAAACCAACTCCTACGTTAACGACACCGGGTTGAGGATTATCAATCATGGGAACCATGGATGCCCCCAAAGCTGGGTCCAGTCTAGAGAAGGACAATTGATCGATGGTCACTATCCGACCTTTGTGTGGAAACAACAAGATTCAGAAAAATGTAGCAACCACAGCTTGCATAGCATAAGTCCAACTCTGACCTAACAAGAGTTTATAGTCAATGGGAGCATCGACTACCTCTACTTCGACACACACGGTCTTCCCTCCTAACTGCACAGGGAAAGAAGGAATGATGCCATGTGGTCGGAAAGAACGACCGTCGAACGCAATGAGGAGAGTACGTGATGGAGACAAAGCGAGTTGGCCAATGGCTTTCCAACATGCTAACGACATAACGCATGTCGAGGCGCCCTCGTCGACCACCGTGAGAAATATATTGCACGTAAAAGTTTTCATGGGATGAGCCACTACTATCTAAAACGCTACGTGGTAAGGCATACGAGGTTTTAAGTCGGTGGTATCTAACATGATGGTTCTCAGGTTACAAGTCTCAGTAGAGCCTAAAGAAGTTAACAAGGATTTCCTCTGATCAGGGCAGCTTTGGAGGACTTCCAAAGCATACATCACACAAGGGTTTTGTGATAAATCCTCCACCACAGAGTAATTTTGGGTGGCCCTTGCATTTGGGTTATGAGAAGCTTTCTTAAATGCACCCTTTGGAATGCGTTTCATTGTTTCTCCCAACATCTTCTCAATATGTAGAGGAAGAGATGGGAGTTCGGCTTCTTTGCCCTTCTCAGAAGTGCTTGGTTTACTATAGTCGTGCGCTCTAGTTGTTATTAAAGCATCACCCCTAACCATATATACGTTCACGGATGAGGGATTGTTTGGAGGAGGGCAGGTTTCTTGGCTGCCCCCTTTGACACTTGTAGAGGCTTGAGTTAAATTTTGCCCATGCTGAAAGGGATTAGTCAACATGGCTTGCTGTTGCTGTGTGACAAAATTTTGGGCCTTTGCAAGTCGAGGACAAAGATGGGTCAGGTGGTCCTCCGCACATAAGTTGCATGGATACCTTGCCTTCTGTTTTTTCGTGGTGCCCTCGCTAGCATTATCAGTGGGTTTTCTCTCCCCCTTACCCTTCTTTCATTGTTTTTTCTTCCCTTCAGGCTGCTCGGTGGCCTTTGGGTTAGTCGACTGCACGGAGTGTACTTCCGACGTTTGGGTAGGAGGAGGAGCCAAAGACGTAGTCTGGTTGGCCGCTGAGTGTTGTATAGATAACTGTTGCAATTGTTTTGTCAATTGCTCAACGGGCTTGGTTTGGGCTGAACCAACAATACCATCGGCATGTGGCCCAGCTCTCTGTCTAGTTTTATCCAGTATCGATCGTGGTGCATCCAACAAAATGTTGTATAATAAACCAGACTGAGAATAGATGAGCTCAAACTGTTGAGCCCTCATGATGGCATCTTCTTCGGAGAAAACTCCAGAAGTTGAGATGTCTTTGGATAGTTGTGGGACCAGAGACTTAAGGAACCACTCAAGCAGGAATGTTGGTGGGACTGGTACTTTGATTAGACTCTTTCGTCGTCTCCACTCTCGGATATGATCAAAGATATGGTCCGCTGTTGTCTGTTCGAAATTGGCGAGCAACTCTGTGCCAGCATCGTATCTCACAGGTAACTGGAAATGGTTAAGGAAGGCCATCGCCAGTTCGCCAAAGGAAGAGTATCTTGAGTGATCGAGCTCGATGTACCATTTCGCGGCCCCCCCAATAAGAGTGTGTTGAAACAATCACAGTTGTACGGAGTCATCTTTCAATGAGTTAGATGAACACCAAAGATGGAAGGTAGTCACATGATCATCTGGATCTTCATTAGGCTTGGCCTCAAACTTTGGAATGTCCGAAGGAAACTTGGTTGGCATAGGAGGCCAACATGGATTGTGACAAATAGGATCATTTAACAACCTTTTCAAATCTAGCAAGTGCAACGTCGCCAGGAATGGTAGTTTGGGTTGCTGCTGATAGCCTGGGAAAAAGGGTCCTGGAGTTTGACTGGCACCAGGTTTCCAGGAAACGTTTGGCTGCTGGCTCGGGTTCTGGTAGAAACCATGGCCCTGACCAACGTAAGGATTTTGCATATGTGGAGACATCATTGGCTGATTCCCCATAAAGGACATAGGATGTTGGGCATTCATCATGTTTGACGGACTTTGGGAAGGATTACCCCATGCCGGTCCGGATGGGAGAGGCATAGTAGTCTATCCAGGGTTCCATTGACTGTGGAAAGAATTACCCTAGAACGACATTCCAGAGGAGGGAACAGATCCTTGTCCTAAGTTCCAAGGTCCTGCTATATGTGCCCCCGGCGCAGGAATAGTACCCTGCGCTGGAGTAGACTGTCCAAAAATGGGAGTGCCCCCAGATGGGAAAGCGGTGGATGAGAAAGTGATGCTACCAAACGTCTCGTTCCAAACAAATGGTGACGAACCTACTGGCATAGTGTGTGCAGGTGTTCCTTGACTCCTGGCTCCAAATAAACTAGTGTGTGCAGGCTGCCTGGCGGACTGCTGATGCAGACCACCAAACGAAGGGGACGAAGGAGAGATATGACCTCCAGCGTAAGGAAAGGCATTAAAAGGGATAAAAGTGCCCCCAATTTGACCTTGCAGAGGAGCGTTAGAGCTCCCTTCCCCCAGACCCAAAGTCTGTAAAGTGGAGTGAGTGAGTGCAGGACTTGTACCTGAACTAGGCATACCATATGAAAATGGAGAGCCTGTCACACCAGGTGTGAAGGGAGTTGTGGTCGCCGCGATAGATGGGAATGGTCCACTTTGTGACATAGTTGCAACTGAGACCATGGTGGCCCGGACCGACGATGGCAAGTTAGGATATGCTTCTCCTGTGGTAGCAACAGTGGTGTGAATGGAATAATTCCCAAAGGAAGTAACAACGTTTGTTTCCATAGCTGTGTGAGGCACTCACAGGCATTCGTAAAATTGGATTGGTACAATAAATTGTAGCCAAGTATTAGTGGTTGGGGTTTCAATCGAACCAAGATTGGCGGTTGATTTCTTCGGGAGTTGTTTTGGCACAATGGTTTGTAACCCGGTTGCTTCGAAAGACCCTTGTTGGTCTAGCTTCCGCCTCAATGGTGGCGGGGGTGGCTCCAGTATAACCGGCGGCAGGCCCAAAATCCTTCATGACCGGCGGAGCTTGGGATCCTCCACTATGTGAGAATATCTAAGACATGCTAAGGTATTCTACATGTTCAAACAATAACACACACTAAAAAAAGAAGCCCCTAAGAGATAAGACAAGCAAACTCTAAACTAGTTGGAAGAACAGTTACAACAACCAACACTAGAGAAACTTACCGGTGCAAGTGCAACTCGAACACGGAAGCACCCTTTGGGTATACTCTGCAAATCATGGCCCGATGTCTTTCCTAGGTACCACAGTATACCCCCGAAGTCACCTGTGTATGTCCCTAAAAAGATTGGCAACTAGTTTGCCAGCACGTGAACAATCACCAGGTGGGTACAGTCGAAAGTCGGGTAGACCACAATGAGCAGGGTATCAATCCAGAAACCTATCAAGGGTATTGAGAGAAAATGGTCCGGAAGACAACTGAGGACCTCAAACAGATTCGAGACCCATGAAGCCCCATGAAAATGCAAACGACAGAATCCCAAAATAAGCCCTTGATATGTGTTCTCCACTACACTTGGTCCGGCTTTGGAGGGGTTATCTCCGCTACCTTTCCTCACACGACCTCATGTTTAGCCCCTGTGTTAGAGGGGGGTCCCAGATAACTTCCACGAAACTGGAATTCTACACTCCCTATCACAGACTCTAATGTTTGGTTTTGAATGGCCTTGGAGAGTTTCCTCTCCAACCTAATCCAAAGCCCTAGTCCTGAACTAGTGTATGAACCCTACAAACAAAAAGTCTAATAGATTTTAAATTAGCGTTTCTTTTATGGGATTTTTTACGTCATGGGGTATGAAGGTGAAACTGATGATGTGTAAAGACTAAAGAAAAAACGAATGAAAAAAGATGGAAGCAAAAGACTTTTACTAAATGCAAAACTCAACAACTTTTCACAAAGAAAGATTTCTTTTTCTTTTCAATTTTTCTAAGATTTCATGCAGCAATCATAAAGGAATTTCGCTCAATCTACAAGCTACTTATGCTCTAAATGCACTGCAAAAACTTGTGAACAAAAAGACTTCTTCCTAGCTATTGATGCAGAAACACAATCTTCAAACAAAGAAGAAAATGAAAAGATTTTTTTTTTTTATTTACATGCTAATCAAGCAACAAAGGCAAAATACCGACAAGCCTAAAACCAAGAAAAGACCAAATTATGGATTAAAGCGCAGATCACAAAGAGTCAGAGCAAAGACACCCAATGGCATTCGAGAAAGCAAAGACTCTTACGCTTGTCTAAAAACCATAAAACAATTTTTTTTTCTTTTTTCTTTTTATCTTTTCTATCAACTAGCAGCTAAGAAAAAACAGGCTAAGGGTAAGAGGCCCTAACCTATTGACTATTCAACCCTAGACTCAAACATCTGAGAGAAACACTTCTCACCAAAGGAGGGGATGACTGCCCCACCCTGATTGAAAAGCAGCCTGTCAAGCACGCTACTGTCACTGAAACAGCACACGTACGAATGCGTGTTGAGCGAAAACAGGATGCATGTACACACAGTCTGACCTTGTACAGGTCACGTGTATGTATAAATTCTAAGAAAAAAAATAAAAATAGGCAGCCCAGATCCAGAAGAGGCCTCTGGTATTGACAACCAGGGTCCCTTGAAGGCTTGGATGCTTTTTCTAATAGAAAAGAAAAAATATTTGCAAGGAATAACAAAACACAAAAAGACAAACTGAGACAAGACTGTGAAGTAGCAAGACTCAGAAAGGATCCAGAAAACCCCCTGAGAACGTATAATTCTGACAAGGAAAAGGAGGACTGCCTCTTAAGTTCTCTGAGCTCCTACACACTACTAAAACCTCTACAGCTAGCGTTCACACGTGAGTTGTAAGAGGTTAGGGTGCGGGTACATGCATATAGGCCTTTTACAGGCCGCGTGTACCTTTGTGTGTCCCAAAAATTTTCGTCAAGCAACCGTCAGGGAAAACTGGTATAAAGAACCAGGCTCCCTGCTAGCTCAGGCCTTACAGAAAAAGACAAGCAAAGAAACAAAAAATCTAATATCTTAAACTACCCAAAAACTCAACTAAATATGGAAACCCTAAAGAGTATCTTCCCCAGTACGGTCGCCAATTCTGTTGTTGGGAAAAATACCCTATAGACTAGCAAACTAGGGTCAGACTTGCATGTAGATTTTGACCGTAAAGAAATTACTTTTTAACCTACCACCCAAAATTTAAACCCCTCTTTCACAATACATGCATGGGAAGAAACTACTAACCTTGTTACTGATGTTTGGTGTAGATCCTCTGTTGCGCTTTTGCCCGCTTTCTTGCGCTGCTCCTTCCAAACATAACCTGCAATCAAGACAAACAACTATGCATGCATGCTACTTTTCTACTTGAGGGTTTGAAATTAAACATAAATTAAACAAACCATAAATAACTCATGCATTGGGATGGGAAAAGTGTTCTTTTATTATTTGAATAATGAATCAACTTACAATCAAAGTCGAGATCGGCCATCGCTCCTTGATCCTGATCCTGGGCTCCTCCTCTTCTGTCCTCCAACTGCTTTGTGTTAATTATCCTTTGGCTTGAGGAAAGGCTAAAGGGTTGGGACAATGGATTCGGAAAATGGGCAAAGTTTCTTCGCTATATTATTCCTCCTCCAAATGGTACCCCTACCCCTTCTTTTATAGGCTAGAAGGAGCTAGGGTTTTGGACGAACTCTCGGCCATGCATGGCCAGGAGTTTCATTTAGCTGACCCATAGATTTTTGTCCCATCGACAACTTTCCTATTTTTGTGTTTTGTTAGGTACACGCGGGCTATAATAGGCCTGTCAGCGTGTACACGCATGCAGTAGTGGGTTAGGACGCGTGGGCCTTGACCTAAGAGGATTTTCAGAGAGGTTCTTCAGCATATGTTTTGGAAATGAAGGGATATGAGTTGGCCTGATGCCAGGTATGCATGTATGGTGCAATTTAGGGTTATAACACTTCCCGTCAAGGGTATATTTCTTGGACCTAATTTGTGACTGAGATTTATGAACTCTTTGACACTGACACCAACCATTTGGGCCATTTGACAAAGTTGAAACAATCAGGAACAATAGAAGACTTCATAGCTTCCTTTGAGTGCCTGGCTTTTCGAACAGAGGTCATGATCGATGCTTTCTTTCGAGAGTGTTTTATTAGTGGCCTCAAGGATGAGATTCGGGCCCATGTTCTCATGGCTCAACCTTTGAGTTGGGTGGAGGCTACTAAAAAAGCTAAAGAAGCACAACAGGCTGTATCCTCTCAAAATCGTAAACCCTCCTTTATCCCTTACCCTAAACCCGTAAATCCCACTACTCCCTATGCCCCATTAAAGATCTAAAAATTGACCAGGGCTGAAATGGCTGAACGCCAACTCAAAGGCCTTTGTTATAATTGTGATGACAAATATTTCCCGAGCCACAAGTGTAAGGAACAAAATCTTTTTTATGGCCATCTCTGAGGTAATTCAGAAGAGGATGTTGAAACTCCCCTTGTGCCTGAGTCACCTGAAATCACTGACATAACCCCTCCCTCAAACCCTCCCGAAGTGGAACTGATCATTTCCCTCAATGCTCTCACTGGCTTCTCCGCCCCCCAAACCCTCAATTTAATCGGTTACATAAAGCATCAGAAGGTCATCATTCTGGTTGATAGTGGAAGCATCCATAATTTTATTCATCGCTGCATTGCCCAAGAAACTCATTGCTACATCCATATCGTCAACAATTTCCAAATCATGATTGCCAATGGTGGTTCCATGAAATCTGGAGGGCATTGTGAAAATGTGCGTCTCCAAATCGGTGACTACCACCTAAAATCCCATATGTTTGCTATCGACATGGGTGGTTGTAACATTGTGTTGGGTGAAGATTGTCTAAGGACTTTGGGTCCCATTCTCATGGATTTTAAGGAATTAACCATGCAATTTGACTAGGAAGGCCACCAATATGAATTCGAAGGCATCACTGTTGGTTCACCTGAGGTCATTAGTTCCCATCGCAAGGAAAAGTTGCTCAAAAAAGGCCATTCTGGTGTCATTTCCCAACTCCATGCCATATAAGCAACAGAGACACCCCCAGTGCCGCAAGACCTCCAAGCCCTCCTTTCTAAACATAAAATGGTATTTTCCACTCCCTAAGGACTCCCTCCTTCCCATGGTGTCCATGATCTTTCCATTCCCCTTGTGCCCGGAATCCTTCCTCCCAATATCCGTCTGTATCGCCACCCCTTTTCACAAAAAATGAAATTGAGAAAATGGTCCAGGAACACCTTACTACAGGCGTTATCTGCCCTAGTATGAGTCCTTACTCTTCTCTTGTCGTCATGGTCCTGAAGAAAGAAGTTTCTTGGAGAATGTGTTTTGACGTCCATGCCCTCAACAAACTGACCATTAAAGACAAATTTCCCATTCCTGGCATTGATGACCTCCTGGATGAATTGAGTGGTGCCCAATTCTTTACTAAACTTGATCTTTGCTTAGGATATCACCAGATATGTATGAAAGAGGCAGACATTCCCAAGACTACCTTTCAAACTCATGAGGGCCACTATGAGTTTTTGGTCATGCCCTTTGACTTGTGTAATGCACCCTCCACCTTCCAAAGCCTCATGAATCATGTCTTTCATATTTTTCTCTGTCATTTTGTCTTAGTTTTCTTTGATGATATCCTCATCTATAGAAAAATCTGGACAGACCATCTTACTCATGTTGATCAAGTTCTCCATCTACTCTCTCATCACCAACTTTTCCTGAAACAGTTTAAATGTGCTTTTGGTGCCTCAGAAGTAGAATACTTGGGTCATCTGGTTGGAAAGGATGGCATCAAGGTGGATCCAAAAAAGATTGAAGCTATGAAATACTGGCCACACCCAAAGACTCTCAAAAGCTTGCATGGATTTCTGGGCTTAATAAGGTATTATCTCAAGTTTGTTAAGAATTATGGAAAGATTGCAACACCTCTCACTACTCTCCTCAAAAAGAACTCTTTCACTTGGACTCCAGTCATTGCTCAAGATTTCCAAACACTGAAGATGGCCATGTGCACCACTTCGGTTCTGGCCCTTCCTAATTTCACAAAGACCTTTGTGTTGTCATGTGATGCCTCAGGGAAAGGAATCGATGCTATCCTTATGCAAGAGGGTCAACCTTTGGCCTTCACCAACAAGAAACTATCTGAAAGGAATCTGGGAAAACCCATCTATGAAAAGTAAATGTTGGCTATTTTTCATGCCATTGATCTGTGGTACCCTTATCTCTTGGGGAAACATTTCCAAATTAAGACATACCATCAAAGCCTCAAGTACTTTCTGGAACAACGCATTTCCTCCCGGGAGCAACAAAAATGGATGACTAAACTCTTTGGATATGATTATGAGATCATTTAAAAGAAAGGAAAAGACAATGTGGTGGCGGATGCACTGTCCCGAAAATATGAAGAAGAAGGATCCATTTTTTCTCTTTCCTTCATTGTATGAGATTGGCTCCAAGTTGTTCGCCAGGAATGGCTACAAGATCCCAAAAGTTCGCATCTAATCCAACAATTGCAGACCAATGCTCCATCTCCCTCAGGGTACTCTTGGCTCCAGGATGAGCTTCGATACAAAGGCCATTTGTATTTAAGTAAACAATCAAAGATTAAATCCATGGTACTTTCTGAGCTTCATGCTACACCCATAGCAGGGCACTCTGGGTTCACAAAAACCTATGACAGGATCAAATGTTCTTTTTTCTGGGATGTTATGAAACAGGACATCCGTAATTTTGTCAGTGAATGTGATGTGTGTCAATGCAACAAGGGAGAAACATTCAAATATCTGGGCACACTACAACTGCTTCCGATTCCACCTGCTATTTGGAAGGATATCTCTATGGACTTTATTACTGGCTTACCCAAATCGGGAAATAAATCAGTCATAATGGTGGTTGTGGATCGCCTTTCCAAGTATGCTCATTTCTGCGCTCTTCAACACCCATTTACTGCATCCATGGTGGCTCAAATTCTCATGGACCAGGTCTTCAAGCTTCATGGCATGCCACACTCTATTGTTTCTCATCGTGACCCAACTTTCACAAGAAACTTTTGGCAAGAACTGTTCAAGCTACAGGGCACACAATTGCATCTCAGCATAGCTTATCATCCCCAGACTGATAGTTAAATAGAAGTTGTCAACAAGTGTTTGGAAACATATCTGAGGTGTTTTGTCTCTTAAAAGAAAAATCAGTGGGCTCAATGGTTACCCCTAGCTGAATCGTGGTACAACACTTCCTACCATACAGCTACACACATGACTCCTTTTGAAGCGGTATATGGACAGAAGCCACCTTTAGTTCTCTCATACTTACCGGGTACCTTGAAGGTCTAGGTGGTTGACCAAACACTTATAGTTTGAGAGGATATTCTCCGTACCCTCAAAGAGAACTTGGTCATGGCACAAAATCACATGAAGCAACAAGCAGATCAAGGTCGCTCTAAACGTCAATTTGCAGAAGTGGATCAGGTGTTTCTGTGACTACAACCATACAAGAAAACTTCCCTCAAGGCCAAGCATTGTTAGAAGCTAGCGCCCAAATTTTATGGTCCTTATACAGTTCTCAAGCATGTGGGACAAGTCGCCTATTAGTTAGCTTTGCCCAGTCATTCGAAGCTACATCCTGCTTTTCATGTTTCATGCTTAAAGAAGGTGATTGGAACTAAGTGCCAAATTCAAACCAACCTTCCTGAGTTAGCTAAAGAAGGATCCATTTGGCTACAGCCAAAAGCCATTTTGGACCAGCGTGTGCATCGCCTGCATCAGAGAACCATCAAGGAAGTGCTAGTCTAGTGGAAAGATACAACTCCAGCAGATGCCACTTGGGAACCAACTACCATTCTGCAGCAGTTTCCACATCTCAAGCCTTGAGGACAAGGCTATTTTTAAGGGGGGCGACATGTTAGGGTCCTAACCTACACATAGGTAGAGCAATATATTTAGATGTAATAAAGGTCAATATTAATAAGGCCTTTCAATAAAATAGAATAAGGTGGATGTAAGAAGACCTAATAGAAACTTCCACTTCTAGAAGGATCTTCCTCTAGATGCTTCTCTTGATAGACATATTTAGTATAAATAAGGGTCGAGGGTATGAAAACCCTATATTGGAGATTATTGTAATAGAGAACTGCTCGACTGGAGGTTTCCCCCTTGAAGAGGCCCGCGAACATTGCTTTCTAAATCAAAATGCTATTTTTTTTGTTGTTCTTATATCATTTATGTGTTATTGTGGAGATTATGTTGGTTATATTACTGTTATTCTGCCATTTCTAGCATTTCATTTCTGTTCTGCATACTTTTTATATCTGGTATATTACAAAATGGGAATTTGTAACAATGGATTTCATCACCAAAATGCCCAGAACAAACAAGCAACATGATTCTATCATGGTAGTGGTGGATATGCTTACTAAAGCTGCCCATTTTATTCCAGTAAATCTCACTCACAAGGCAGCCAACATTGTTGATGTTTATATGAGAGAATTGCTCAATTACATGGTATATCCAAGACAATTGTGTATGACAGAGATCCAAAATTTACATCAAAATTTTTGAAATAATTATTTAAGGGATTTGGAACAAATTTGAATTTTAGTATAACTTGTCATCTAGAATCGGATGGACAAACAAAGAGGGTGAATCAAGTGATTGAGGATATGTTGAGGATGTATGTGATGGATAAACCATCAAAATGGGAAGACTACCTAAAATTAGTAGAGTTTTCTTATAACAATGGGTACCAATCATCTCTAAAGATGATCCCATTTGAGGCACTTTATGGCAGCAGGTGCAACACACCGGTAAGATGGAATAACCCAAGCGATAAAGCAATGTTTGGACACTATTTACTCAGGGAAATGGAAGAGAAAATGTTGAAAACAAAAAAAAATTTAAAGGCTTCCGAAGACAGGAAGAAAAGCTACACCGACAAGGGTAGAACTCACGGGGAGTTTAAAGTGGGTGATCATGTATTCTTGAAAGTGAAGGCCAAAAAAAGTTCACTAAAGTTGGAAAACTGTTCCAAGTTGGTAGCTAGATATTGTGGACCATTTGAAATCCTAGAAAGGATTGGTCCAGTGTCTTATATGATTTCATTGTTTGCATCTATGTATGTTCATAATGTATTCCATGTATCATTTCTCAAGAAATATATACCTAATGCTAATCATGTAATTGATTGGAATGTGATTCAGGTGGAGCAAGAAGCCGCTATCCAAGTGCATCTGGTATGCATTCTGGAATGGAAAATAAAACGTCTCCAGAATCGATCCATAGGGATTGTAAAGTTCCAATAGACCTGGTACAATCCTGAAGACGCTAATTGGGAGCATGAGGATGAAATGTAGGCAAAATACCCGCATCTTTTTGAAGATTTTGGAAATCTTGCTGATATGCATACATAATGCACTAAGGAAAGTGCATAAATAATGAGAGGGGATTGTAATACCCCTAGTTTGAACCCAATTGTAAATTTAAATGCAAATGTACTTAAGATGGTGAGCTGTTTGATATCATTTTTGTATGCAACTTCCATGGTATAGTGCACACATGTACTGTGCACTAAAATGATGAAGTGTGCACATTCCAGGATACCGCACGCAACAAACTTGAGTGCACATGATTTTGAGGCCAGGGAGCCTTTGTGTATATGTTGTGTTTATAGGTTGGTGAGCCAGTTATTATAATCTAGGAGGCTTATGTTTTGAATTAGGCTGGAGAGCTGAGATGCTAAAGGCCAGTGAGCCTATTTTTGTATATGTCTTATCATTAATATAAAATACATCATTGCATGTAGACTGACCACAGTAAAAGATTATGGGGGACTAAACTCCACTAGTTAGGAAAGAGGGGGCTAAAATTTAAGGATATGGGGATAAGATAGGGAGCTTAAGCCAAAAAGGAATGTTATATTAATATTCCTTAAAGTATAAAGTATGGATAATTATTTTATCCTAAGTTCTAAGGATGGGGACAAGTGGGCCAAAGTAGCTCCCAACATGACAAGTGTCAATTTGGGAACATGCATACATATAAATTGGACTTAGTTCATGTTTTGATCATTCCATCATCATTCACACACTCATTGAGCTGTCCTCTGTACCTCCCTCTACCTGTATCTGTACCTAAAGCAGTACCATACCCATACCTCTACCTGTACCTTTACCTGGTTAGCTTGGGAGCTTGATTCAAGAAGCGGGTTGTCAGGCCCATGGGATATTGAAGAGGTGGGTTGTCAGGCCCGTGAGCAATTTCTCTCTGGGTGAGAGAATTGTTGGGAATTAATTTCCCAAAGGTGCTAAACTGAAGCTACAGGGCTTTGAGAATTCTTGTTCGACCTGTTTCTGAAGCCCTGTAAGGGAAGTGGGGAAGCCAAGGGACTGTTGAGCAGAGAATGGGCACACTTCCTAGGGTGGGACAAACATATGGGGAATGAGGGACTATAGGCTGCTAGTTTGAGTTGGCACCTGTGACAAAGTCTTTCCTATTGTTTGAGATACGTCAGCCTGGTTAGGAATCCCTTTACCTAGGTGGAGTTTAGTCCCAACTCGGGGGTGACCCACTACTGAGGGTGATGAGCATTGTGGTCTAAGGCTCGGAGGTTCATGGAAGGTCTTCACGCAGTTGGTGATATTCTTACCAAGATAAGTGTCAATTGTGTGTTAAATTACATGTTGCATTATTATTTACGTGTTTATTTTTATAGGCTTATCCTACATGTGGTTTATAACTGTCTTTATATTTATGATTGTTGTTTGTCTATGCTGCATGTATATGTTACTGTTCTTTCCGTATGAATCTGTGCATTTACAAAATGTATTTGTCTGTTTTGAGTTTTATATATAAAGTTTCGCAAGAGTTTCTATGTGCATATGTTTTAGTTTGCATATAGTTCGAAAAATGTTATGTGACATGGCCCTGTTGGATGTTGGGGATGTTACACTATGATTTCTTGGTTATGCCATTCAACCTTTGTAATGATCCCTCTACTTCTCAAAGTCTCATGGATCATGTCTTTTGTCCTTTCCTTTGTCATTTTGTCTTGGTTTTCTTTGATGATATTCTCATCTATAGAAAAACTTGGCAAGCCCATCTTGCCCATGTGGATCAAGTTCTCCAGCTAATATCTCGCCACAAACTTTATCTTAAGAAGTCTAAATTTGATTTTGGAGCCTTTGAAGTTGATTACCTGGTACATGTTGTTGGCAAGGATGGTTTCAGGGTGGATCCAAAGAAAATTGAAGCTATGCAATATTGGTGGTGCCCAAAAACTCTTAAAAGTATGTGTGGATTCCTGGGTTTGACGGGATATTATCACAAGTTTGTTCATAATTATGGAAAAATTGTAGCTCCCCTCATAATGATCCTTAAAAATAATTCTTTTAGTTTGACTCTAGTAGCCAACCATTCCTTCCAAGCTTTGAAAGCAGCTATGTACACTACTCTGGTTCTAGATCTCCCCTACTTCAACAAGTCCATTGTCTTGGAGTGTGATTCCTTGGGGAAAGGCAATGAGGTTGTCCTCATGCAATACAATCGATATTTGGATTTCACCAACAAATAATTATCCGAGCTCCAATTGGGAAAATCCACCTATGAAAAGTAAAAGTTATCTATTATGCGCGTTGTGCATCTATGGAATCCTTATCTCTTGGGGAAATGCTTCCAAATAAAAATTGATCATCAAAGTCTCAAGTATTTTCTGGAACAAAGAATTTCTTCACTAGAGCAACAAAAATGGGTAACAAATTTGTTTGGATATGATTACGATATCATCCAAAAAAAGGAAAAGAAAATGTGGTGGTTGATTCCCTTTCGATTAAGTATGAAGAAGATGGGTCCCTTTTTTCCCTCTCTTTCATTGTCACGGATTGGCTTCAGGAGGTTTTCCAGGAATGGTTGTAAGACCAAAAACTATCAATACTAATCCAAACACTACAGTAGGATCTGCAAGATTCTCCAGGGTACTCGTGGCACTAGGACGAGCTTCATTATAAAATTTTATGTACTTAAGAAAACATTCAAACCTTAAATCCACTGTGCGCTTTGAGTGTCATGCTTCACCTATAGATGGGCATTTTGGTTTTACCAAAACCTATGAATGGGTCAAACATTATTTTTTTCTGAGATGGCATGAAACATGATATTCACACCTTTGTGGTTGAATGTGATACCTATCAACTCCATAAGGGAGAGACAGTCAAATCTCCAGGCACACTCCAACCACTTCCGATCCCACATACTATTTGGACAGATATTTCTATGGACTTCATTGTTGGCTTACCTAATTCCGGGAATAAGTCAGTCATCATGGTAGTAGTGGATCCTCTTTCTAAATATGCTCATTTATGTGCTCTTCAACACCCATTCACAACATCCACCATGGCTCATTTTTTTATGGATAATATCTTCAAACTCCATGGCATGCCTCATTCTATTGTTTTTTATCATGATCCAACTTTCACTGACACTTTCTGGAAATAACTATTCAAATGCATCTCAACACAACATATCATCCCCAGACTGATGGAAAAAATGAAGCATTCAACAAGTGTTTGTAAACCTATTTGAGGTGTTTTTCATATGATAGAAAAAATCAATGGGTTCAGTGGTTACCCATCGCTAAATGGTGGTACAACACTTCTTACCACACCGCTACTTGCATGACTCCCTTTGAAGAAGTCTATGGAAAAAATCCATCTTCAGTTCTATCATACATACCCAATGTCTCCAAGGTTCAATAGGTGCATAAACTCTTACAGTCTACATGGCCATCCTCCATACTCTCAAAGAAAATTTGGTCATGGATCAAAATCACATGAAACAACAAGTAGATTAGGGTTGTTCTGAACATGAATTTGCTAAAGGGGACCAGGTGTTTCTTTTTCTTCAACCTAAAGGGGACCAGGTGTTTCTTTGTCTGTAATCTATGCATAGTCGGAGTGTGTCATATTTATTTTTCACAAACAAGATGGGTGCTCCCCATGGAGATACACTGGGTCAGATGTAACCTTTGTCCATCATCTCCTTTAGTTGTATCTTGAGCTCAACCAGCTCTGGCATGCTCATCCTATATGGTGTTCGAGATGCCGGTATCGCTTCTAGTGTAAGCTTTATTGAGAAATCAATATCCCTTCTTGGAGGTAGACCTGGTACTTCTTCGAGGAATAGGTCCTTGTATTCTCTTAATATGGGGTGGTCCTCTAGGTTTGGTTTGTCATCCTCAACAGATTCCAACACCTGTATTGCATATAAGGAACACCCTTTTCTACAATACTTCTTCATTTGAATGGTCAATATTTGTCTCACTGAGACAGGATTCTGAATCCCTTGGAGGGTCATCTTTCTCCCTTCTTTGTTCACACATTCTAAAGTTTTATGATAACATTCCAATTTAATTTTATAAGCAGCCAACCAATCCATACCAATCAACAAGTCATACGATCCCAGGGGAAGTATGTTAAGGTTTGCTTAGGTGGGAAATCCACCCATGATAAATTGGCAGGTTGGTATGGCATCTGCCACCTTTCTTTTGGTCCCAGTGGATAATTGCACCAACCACAGTTTAACATGTCTAATTGGTTTCATTTTACACTTATCAACAACCTGAGAGGCTACATAACTCAAATTAGAACCTGGTTCAATTAAAATAGAAACTAGATGGTTGGCGATCATACCTTTGAGCTCCACTACTGAATCTTGGTGGTCGGCTTGATTATTGTCCAAGGCTACATAGATTTGTGGCAGCTCCTAGCCACATCATTGACGGTGGTAGCTTCTTGGATATTCTGGACTCTCTTACTATTCTGTTGTCTGTGTGGGTAGTCCCTCAATTTATGATCTTCTCCACAACCCCAACATCTTAAGGGTTCCCTCTTGAGGTTATCGGTCTTTGTTGGGACTGTCTTAAAAGGTTTATTCCAATTTGAGAGGGGAAATTTTGTTGATATACACTTCTAGCAGGAAGGCTTCCTCTAGAATATTTTCCATAGTTCTTAAATATTGAGGATTTAAACCTTTCCTTCTGGAAACCCGAACTACTCTTCTTCTTCCAGTCCTCATGGGGTTTTGTCTTACTCCCAAACTATTCATAACAATACCTCGCCTTCCAGATAGCTTCTTCTAAGGTCTTTAGTTCGTCGAAATCAATCCTATCCCGGTAGGTCTAAGGTAACCCAATAATGAACCGCTGCATTTTTTCTTTTTCATCTACTACGTAGGGTATATACCTTAGTAGTTCAAGGAATTTATTGACAAACTCATCTATGGTGAGTCGTCCCTGCCGGAGCTCATAGAATTCCTTAGTTTTCCCATCCATGTATTTTTCTGATAGATACTGCTTCCTGAAGTATTTCTCAAATTTTTTCCATGATAAGTCCTTCTCATGGAATCCTTTCACATTCCTAAGGTCTTCCCACCATATGGAGGCCTTTCCATTCAGGTTGAAGATGGATATTCGAGCCTTCAAGTTTTCAGAGTAGTCGTGGACTCTGAAATACTTCTTTAAACCCAGCAGCCAAGCTTCCACCTCTTCTCCCTTCTTAATCTCTTCATCGAAAGAGGGTGGTTTGGATTTCTTGAACTCTTCAGGACCATGGGTTTTGGAATGCTTCCGCTTCTTTCCTTTCCTATGAGAATGCGAGCCGACCCTGCTACTAGAAGATCCTTCGGAGTTGTCATCTTCCTTTCCAGAGGACTCTCCTGATAAGTGTCCCCTGCCTCCTGGTTGGACCTTCTTTGAGCTACTTCTCCTAGTGGGGTCACTTATGGAGTCATGTTTTTGGGTCTCAGGTGGACTCTAACTTCTCTTATTGTGTCGTCGATTCACATGACTGGTTGCAGGTTCATGTTGCAGTTGCCTATGTATGTCGGATAAGCTCTATAGCAAGACTGTGTTAATTTATGTTTGTTTCTCTTGCTCCTTTATCAATCTCTCGTTGTCAGCCTTGAAACTCTATAACTCGAACCAGAGGCTCCTTACAGTTTCATCCAAATCTGGAGGGGTTTCCACCGCCCTCCTTTCGTCAGATTCTTCATCTCTATTATGGGAGCCATCCCCCACTTCATAACACATCACCATCCTTTAGTCTTGGAGTTTTTCCATGATTCACTAACTGCTCGAATGTTTAAGAAAACACTTATTGTTAGCTAACAGTATATCATTTTATGAACAATACACGGTTCAATTTCTTAAATGCATACACTCAGTAGAAAGTTTCACTCTCTTCTTTAACAACATTTTAACCAGACTTTTAAGAAAGAGGCAAGGTAGGGTGTCACTCCTTTAAAAGTACTCCCAATATATTTTTTTAAGTGACTTGTCTGTAAGCCCAAGAAGGCCAAGAGTGGCAACCATGCTCTGATACCAACTTGTAACACACCCACAACGGCGAATAAAAATTTTCACTTTTCTTAAAGAACCGAAACTCCATTCATGCTACCTAATTTGAAAGGTCAGGGAACCAGTCCGACCTCCTGGTCAAGGATCTCTGATTCTGAAGCCAAACCATTCTCTAAGACCTCGATGGTCTTGTTCTATAGTTAAACACAGAACCTTTCGATTTCTTGGTGCAGATTTAAGGGCACACACGACCTTCCCTTTTCTCTGTGCTACAAAAACTCAAAGTGTGGGCGTTAGCTCCTTTTGTTTGATAAGCTCCCTCTTGCTGTGACCTTGGCCATGACCACACGATTGCAAGCACAGCCACAAGTAGTTTGGCGTCAAACTACTTTTGGGCCCGCAATGCTCTTACAACCTCCACGTGTCCTCTTGATGAAACCACGGTTTGAATTGCGGTCCACCCTCAATATCTTAAACTCCTTGTGGCTCCTGTCCCCTCAATGCTATAGGATCATCGATCTCATGATCTTGATGATAACGGCTAAATCGACGATTCAGATCTGCGCTTCTAAAAAGCGCTTATCTCTTCTGAGCTTGATTCTTAGGGAATTTCGAATTCCCACATACTCTTGCGTTAATCTGCTCGCGTCAAATCGATAGTCAATGACCTTCCTTGATCTAAAGGTCCAGATGACATCGCAACTTCGGGTTTCAAAAGTTCAGTCATGCCAACGTACAAATCTCCCGATGTGCGAATCCTCGATCTCGCTAATCCAACGGTCAAGGAGGGTCCGATAGATCCTTGGATCTACAGTCCAGATCACATCGCAATTTCAGGTTTCGGGAGTTTAGTCACACCAACGTGCGAATCTCCCGATGTGTGAATCCCTAATATCGCCAATCCAACGTTCAAGGAGGGTCTCGATAGATCCTTATATCTACGGTCCAGATCATGTCGCAATTTCGGGTTTCGAGAGTCTAGTCGCGCCAACGTGCGAATCTCCCAATCCTGCCAATCTGACGGTCAAGGAGGGTCCCGATAGATCCTTAGATCTATGGTCCAGATCACGTCACAATTTCAGGTTTCAAGAGTTTAGTCACGCCAACGTGCGAATCTCCCGATGTGCGATCTTGCGAAGACTGAAGAAGTTGAGGCGTTAACACCTCCGCCCCTTCTTCAAATCTAATGGTCGTGATAGACCCTGGGTCCTCCCAAACGGATCTCATCCGTCCATCTTCTAAATGAAGGATACTCCCTTTCGATACTTGAACCTCACTATTCTTCTTGAGCTTTGTTGGCTCTAAAAGGATTAAGATTTTTATGTTCTTTCTCTTGAACGTAACACTTGGAAGCATTCTTCTGCACACTCCTTACGTCAATTCCTCAACTTTAGGACTTAATATGGTCTCTGTCTCTATCCACCTTGCAGAGACTCAGTGCATATATGCACTACCCCTCCTGAGATTATTGGACTCCGTTCTCGCAGTGATTGTGGGGTTAAACCTTCGCAATCACGAAATACTCACACGCCTCTAGGACGGTGATGAAATTCTCTGGGAAAGTGCTTCCGAGGAATTAAACTAGCGCATAAGGAAATCAAAAAGATATGAAAGTTCTCAAGGAACAAATGTATACTTCTAACTTAATCATTTAGTACAAAAACCATTTTGGGCATATAAATACAAGCATGCATTCATTATTTCCAATTCAAAGTATAAGGAATAAAAACACTTATCAGAACTATATAGTGTGATGCAACTGCTAAAAGGGGTGCTAGTTTCCACCCAACCTTAGCCTCAGTCACTCCCAATGGATTTATCACTGGCCACCCCTGAGATTAGGCCACGATGCTTTGAGATTCAATCTCTCACTTCCAGCTCAACGAAAGTTATGGACGAAGGTTACTCTCATTCTCCCTATACAGGAATAGACGAGGACGAAGGTTACTCTCCTTCTCCTAAATCTACCTCTCCTCTCTGCAGTCAGAACTCACTTTTTCTCTTTCACTCTTTCCTCGGATCCGAGAGTTTCCACCGCGCTCTCCATTCTTTGTCGTTCCTCCCTCTGCCGACATGTTGGCAGCCAATTCAATTTTTTTTCATTGCCCTATAAGCTGCCTACACCTATGACTTCTGAACTTCAAATTACTGTCGCATTTTGTAAATAGACGATATTTTCATCCCTTGCGACATTTGCAAATTGGTCTCCATTTAGTTTTCATGACTGTAAGCATGAAAACTCCTCCATTGTTATTTGAACTGTCATGATATTTGCATTGATATTTTGAGTGGCACTTACCTTTGGTTTATCATTAAGTGGTTGTAAGGATTTTTGAACTATGCCTATTTGCCTATTCTTACTTTGATTGCACAACTGGATTTTATTAAACTGGTAAGGCACTGAGCATGAAAATTTATGTTTTTGAGACTTGCCTAGTCATTGAATTACATAGGGGTCATGGTTTATTTTTGTTTTTATGTATATGATGTGATCCTTATTATGGCTCTTGGCTTGTCAATTCTATAATTATCGATTGCCATAATGTTTTAAAACTTTGATTACACATTATGCAACAAGCACTTGGGTTGATTTCACATTGAATATTCATTGTTTGATATATTACAATGGTGCATTGGTATATCATCCACCGTTTGATTTTTATGGTTGACCGAATGATAAGGTTTTAAAACTATGCTATGATTGATTCAACAAAAGATTAAATTTGGCGGTTGTATTTTTCCATTACTATTATGCATGGCGGTGATTAATCCCACCACCCTCGCATGCGCACATTAATGCTTCCCCTTTGATCGTTCGTAGCTGTTAGCCCAAACGACTTAGCTCCTGTGTGTTGGTGATTTCGACCCAAACCCTTACCATGCGTTCGCACCATGGCTCCAGTCGTAAGGGATGAACCCAATGGTAGCCAGGCTCTATTGATGTTCGACAGTGCCCACAGTGACCTTGAGGAATTTGGATGGCTCCCGTTCATACAAAAGTTTGATGGTTTTAACCCCTGCGTTGCTCGGCAGTTCGCTTTATCAATCTGGTCAATTCTATAGTGATTGTGGTCAAAGTCAAATCAATCTGGTTATGATTTTGTATGAATTGGTTCACGTATCTGTCTGAATTAATCCACCTGTGGTGTGAACCATTTGAGCCATAACAGTTATGATAATTGTAAAACAATCCTATTTTGATCTAATCGTATCTCCTGTTTTGGAAAAACACAACGTTGCATATGATTTGCTTGATTGCACTACTTTCGAATTGGATGCGAAATGATTTGTAAAACTATTTGGTTTTGATTTTGTTTACCCAACTATGATGGCAATCGAAACAGAGCATACTTGTCTCTCTATTTGGTTATTGGATTTTGATCTTATTGGATTTTAATTGGATATGGGACAGTCTTGTTACTATTCGATCTGATTATGGTAACTGTGAAGCAGAGTACTCCTACCCCTGTTTCGATTGAATCACTTTTGATTTTGTTTAATTTGAATGATAAAATCATGTGAGTCATTAGTGATTCCTTTTTAATGTTTATTAAAAGAAAATTGGATTGAATTATTTTAAAGAGATTTGATTTGATATTTATTTGATCCTGTATGCTATTTTAGACTAGCTACAGAATCAGATGATTCTGTAGCTAAGTCTGTAAGGTGAGATTTTTATTGTTTTGTTAATGAAATATCTTTCTAACTTGATATTTTTGGTCTATTGCAGATGAATTCGAAATTGCAATGGATTTGATGAGCAATTAGAGGATATTTGAAATATTTCACTTGCATTTTAGTTTCCTAGTTTAGTTGATTTTGGGAATATCTTCCCAGATTATGTAAAACAGTTTGATATTATCCACAGGGAGGTTTTACCCTGTGGAGAGACTTATAAATACCTATCATTTTTGTAATAATGATCATCCTCATTCATGGGAGAACAAGGATATGGAGTTTTAATACAGACTAAGGCAAAATTTGGTGTTTTGTTACAGCTTTAGCTTCTCATTATATCAATATTTTGTTTCATGTTGTGTATATCAATTTGTATCTGATTAATGACTACTTTAGCTATCTTAATCAAGTGCAAATGATATAACTTTAATCACTATAACCCATAACTCGTTTCTTCCAAGTGTATAAAAGACATAACAATTGTTTAATTCAGTTTGTGAATGATAGGTTTATCTTCTTCATAAGTTGAATTATCAAATATAAGTTTGTGCATAACAGGTTTCCCTCATTGCAGAGATTTATAATCATATAGTTGTTATGATTTTTTATGTCTTGTTTGTCCTGCAAACCACTCAAAGAGAAATGCAGCCAATTGTTTACGAAAATCTTTTGGATTAACCGGTGCGAGTTTCCTTCCTCCGACTAGCTTCGAAGTCATCATACGCGGGACAAATTAGGAGCTCTTCCAGGTCAGTTAGTCGTTTGTTTGTTGTTTTTATTAGTAGTTTAGTTGAGATATTAGTTTAAGTTAGAGTTAGTATATTAGATCGTTTAATTTCAGTAGTTTTATTTCTTATTCATAAAATCAAAAAATCAAAAATATCTCTGGCTGTCTTAGGACAGAAAGCATATGAGTTTTACAGGTTTTATTCAAATCTGCAAGTTGTGTATATTGTATATTTGTGAATAAGCTGTATTATAGCTAGTAGCTGGATGGTTATTTAATAGAGTTAGTGTAATAATAATTAGTAAAATAGTTAGTGTAATTTGTATTTAGTTTTAGTTTATATAGTAGTTTGTTTCAATTAGATTAGTGTATTAGTTTGTTTTTTTTATTGTTAGTTAGTTTAGTTTCTTTTATTTTAGTTTTAGTTTGTTTGTTTAGTTAGTTTTAGTTTGTTTTATTTGTTTTAGTTAGATTAGTTTTCTCTTTGGTTTTCTTAAGACCTTAGAGCGGCCAACGGAGCCGTTAAACCCATTAAGGTGGTTCATTCCAAACGGCTTGGGTTATTTAGACAACCCCGGACCGGTTCCACTCTCTCAATTGACGGTCGGACAATTTCGCCCGTCAACACGACACCACACTTCCTTTCTTTCCTTCCTCGGCAAGATTGCATGTGGCTCGAATCCCCAATCCGTGGTCAGGTCCGGAAGCCTTGCAGATGGGCGGTCTACCTCATCCCCTCATTAACTCTTAAGGAGGCCTTCCCACCTACCAGCCTGACTGTAATACATTTCGGGTCAGAGGGTTGTTCTGATCTTGATCAATTAAAACCAGCATAGTACCGGTTCGGTGGAGGTTAATACAACCCTTCCGGGTCCCCTCCACCACCTTTTCATTAGCAATCGTGGTCTCTCTTAGCACATCTCCTTCTCAGCAGCCATGCAACATGTTTCCATTATCTATTAAAATAACAGGATTTACATTCATCGACCTCTATACAAAGGTCCACCAAATCAAACATTCACACTTTGAGTTTGCCATAGTTCCTGGAAAATAAAGTTATATTTACAAACTGGGGGAAACTGGGTGTTACACATTCATAGATGGAGCAGTCATGGACCCACAAAGATCAGAAGGAATTAGATCTAGAATGCCATTAGATTTTCTATTGTTGTGAGGATAGGGTTCTTTGTATTCTTACCGAGTGCACAACCTCTACAAACACTATCATGCTCAAAATAAAATATTGGCATACCCATCACCATCTTTTGCAAACATAGAAGTGCATTGTAGTTGAGATGTCCAAGCCTCATGTGCCAGAGCTCGCAGAGATTTATCATCTCGTGAGCTAGTGCTTGAACAACTTGAACTAAAATTTTATAAAGTCCACTCTCACGAGTTCCAATAGTCATAGTAGTGCTCATGTCTCCATTTGAGGGCCACATGAGAGCCTTCCCTTTGGTGAAGGCTATTGAGTATCATTTGCTTTCTAACACTGCAACTGAGATTAGATTTTGCTTTAAACTAGGAACATAAAGAATTTCATCAATATGAAGATATTACCTGATTGAAGTTGGAAAGAAGAATATCCAAAACCTTTTATGTCATAAGTACCATCATCACCCAATTCTACCTTTACATTGAATTTCTTGTCCTGATAGTTTGCAAGATTTTGTTTGAATCCTATCATGTGTTTGGAAGAACTATTGTCCATTAACCAAATCTCCTCCGACTTGGTTATAGTGTCAGAAAGAGTTGAGATAAGATAATATTCTTGATGTTGTTATTGCTCTTTGGTGGCTGCCCTAGTTTTCTTTTTTTGAGGTTCCTCTTGAGATTTAGTCTCTTCAGTAGCAACTAAGGCTTGGAACTTTCCTTTTCTTCTCTACTGAGAGGGAGGATTCCTGCAATATCTTGCATAGTGTCATGGCTTATTGCAGTTAAAACATTTTACTTTAGATAAATGAGGATTAAGATGAGATAACTTACCTTGAGGTTTCTTACCTTTGCCTTTAGATTTAGGGAACTTCTTCCATTTCTTGGCTTTCACTGAAAGGGCATGATCTCTTAGAATTGAATGATCATTTCTTCTTTTGAGTCTTCTTTATTCTTCTAAGAAGTCATGCCATAATCTATCAAAGTTAGGCTAGGCTTCTCTTCCATTGATTTATGCGAAAAAAACTTCCCATGACTCAGGGAGTCCATCAACTGCAGTTTACACAAGGTCATCATCATCGACTACAAATCTTGTGCTATAAGTTGATCTCTGGTTTGAGAAATCCTGGAGAAGAAGGCAGCCATTGATTCATCTTTTCCCATTCTCAAAGTACGTAGTTGTTTCTTCAATATTCTCTTCTGAGTTGGTGTCTTCTTTTCATAGAGATTTTCCAAAGCATCAAAACAATCTTTGGCAGTCCTTAGATGACCAATGATGGGCATCATGTTGTCCTTGACAGAATCAAAAATGATTCTTTTAGCCTTGGCTTGTTTCTTTTTGTATGCTTCCCTGGCTGTGTTTGAAGTGGGTTCTTCAATTACCATTGTAATCAGCTCTTCTAGCTCATTTTCTTCAACAATGTTAAGTATCCTACATTTCCAAACATTGAAGTTGGAGGCCCCTACAAGTATGTCTTCAACTTTAACTAAAGAGGAGGCCATGTTGATTTCTGGATCAATTTAGTAAATGACATGTTGTTGATTTGCAAAACAAACCCTAACAATATGGATCTACGCAAGCTCAAGTTTGCACTTCTTGAGCTCTTTTCATGCCCTAAGTTGTCATACCATGTTAGAACAAGGGAAAAATAACAGAAAACAGACTTTAAAAAAAATTATTAACTAGATCAGCAAGAATACAGTAGATCTAAATAAAAACTCTAATCAGAGATGTATAATAAATACAGTATATCTGAAACACTATAGTTAGATATAAACGATAAAATATTTCTGAGTATGCAGAGTAGTAGATCTGAACTGAACAAATATTTCTGAGTAATGCAAAGTAGTAGATCTGAACTAAACAAATATTTTCGAGTAATGCAAACTAGTATATCTGAACCAGAAATAATTATAGATCTAGAACATTAAATATTTCTCAGCATTTCAAATAGTAGATCTAAGTTCAAACAAATAAATCAAACTGAAGTGCAACTACAACTTACCTTTGAAAATTACCTCTGTGTAATGAAGGAAGCGCTTGGCACACAAGTGAAATGTTAAGCCTCTAAATTTATGCTCAGATATAGTCTTGGACTCATGGATCAACCACTAAGGGTTAGATCTCTATCAAAGAGAATATAGGACTATTTTTCCACCATAGAAAAACCCCAAAGAAAAGATAACAAACCCCCACACTGATTTCTGGAAGTAAACCCTTATCTCAGCCACACACGGAGAGGAATATGCTTGAAGAAAAGTTTGACAACAAAAGAGGAAGTTCCAGACCTGCTCAAAATGTAGACGGCAGCCTGTAAAAGGGTAGCTACTCATAATGATAGTCACGGCCTAGATCTGCACATAGAATGGGACGGCGGCCTCTAGAAGAGGGTCTGCTACTTAGAAGAGGAGTGTGAGGAGGGTCGGTTGCTTGAAAACTGAACAATGAAGGGTGGCCGATAGCTTAGAGTAGGGCAGAAACGATGGAGGGTAGGCCTAGCATCCACAAGAAACACAGAAATGGAACAACCCTCAACGCAACATCTAGAAAAACCCTCAACGCAACACTAGATCACTTTCCAGCACACAGAATTGAAGCCGAACTAAACAGTCAAAGGAGGCTGCAACACTTAGAAAAAACTCAGAGAAATCTTCCACTTAGTAGAGGAGAGAGTGAGTAAGTGTGTTAGAATAGAGAAGGAAGGGTTCTATTTAAAGTTTTAGGCTAGGGCTTAGGTTAATAAAAATAATAATTAATATAATGACATATTATTTAATATAAATATTAAATTAATATGTCATATTAAATATTAATTAATATTTCTAATTTAATCATCACTAAGCCCTAAAACAAAAATACAAACCCCACTCATACCCAAACTCAACAACCAAAGGGTGAAGATCAAACAAGGGGTTAGGAAGGGCAAAGGGGTTTTCTTAGTGGCAAAACATGTCCATATGATTCTCAAGGTGACCAATTAACTTTATCATCACTGCATAAGGGGTACATCATACAATGTGGTCATGCCCATCTTCATAGTCTCACCTAGGTCCTGTGGACCATCTTTGGAGAGAGGAAGAGGATCACACACCAACACATCTTGGTATTACACCAAGATCTACCTGGTCAAGACCAGGTTGCCCCAGAACACATCTGGCGTCTTATCCACCAAGGTACAAGACCAAGGATCAACCCATGCTTTAGGCATGGGTTCCCTGGAACACATCCAGGGGCCCTAGACACTTCTAGGGACTTACATCAACCACCAAGGAACACATCCAAGGATCAATCCAGGCTGAGGGCAAGGATTCCCTGGAACACATCCATGGGCTCTAGAATACATATAGGGTCTTTACTGCTTGGTCCCAGACCAAGAACCTCGGTCATCTACTAGGGGCCCTCACAAGGTTCTTTTTCCATGGCTCTAACTGCTTGGTCCCAGACCAAGAACCCTAGAAGTGTACTAGGGGCCCTAGTCCACAACTAGGGTCTTATGCCATCCTCCAAGAGAATGGATCTTCCAATTGCATTAAATTCAACAGAAACAATCCACAAGAGGTGTTTTAACCAACTGAGCTATGGAATGTTGTGCTTTCTGTTACAGAGAAATTTCAGAGGCTAAACATCATATAGAATTTTTTTGGATCAGAGAATATATGCCTACCAACCTAACCATGACAATTAGTATGAGAAACTTTTAGTGGGGCATATAATGACACTAAAATGCTATCCAATAAATCATACAAGCAATGGAATATAGGCACTTACAAAGTATATATATATACTCGAATCAAATATAAATCTTTAAAACAGATTTATCATTTAACAGATCTAAAAATTGAAGATAGTAGTCAGATTTTCTAGAAGTACCATTTCATAATATAGAATATTCAAGATTGTCAATGCTTGCTAGTGCCATTTCCATTATTCTAACAACATTTGGTGTTGGAAATAAATATAGAAGTAATGCAACAGGTTTAATATGGCCAGATATTACATATGTTAAAAGGGATTTTTAAATAAATTGGCAAAAAAATTTGTCAATTAGTTTCAGTTTGGGTGGTTGGAAGGAATGTTGGAAATAAATATAGAAGTAATGCAACAGGTTTAATATGGCCAGATACTACATATGTTGAAAGGGATTTTTAAATAAATTGGCAAACATTTTGTCAATTAGTTTCAGTTTGGGTGGTTGGAAGGAATGTTGGAAATAAATATAGAAGTAATGCAACCGGTTTAATATGGCCAGATACTACAGATGTTGAAAGGGATTTTTAAATAAATTGGCAAACATTTTTGTCAATTAGTTTCAGTTTGGATGGTTGGAAGGAATGCTTGTTATACTCTTCACCTGGGTTCAATTCCCGCAAGCGATATGTTGAGATCATAATGGGTATATTGTTATAATGGCTTTGAGCCTTATTGTTGATCAGCCTTGTGCCCTGAAGATTTTAAAGTTTACCTTGGATACCATCCTTGAAATGAAGGGAAGTGGTAGGGGATTTTCCCCAAACTTTGTAACCTGAAATAAAAAAAATAAAAAAAGCTTGCAAATAAACATTATTGTTGAAGCACAATGTTATTATAATATGTGAAAAGTCTGAAGGAAATGTAACCGATCATGCAATAGCAATATGCCAAGCTGAAAGGAAAGCACATGAAGACAAAAAGTATGTAAGCTATAAAATCATTGTCAAGCTTTTGCAAAAAACAGGATTACAACTTGTCAAATATCTTGGAATGCAGGTTTTCGAACCAGCACATATTGTCAATTATCTTACGTATGTCTACCACAAAATGTTTTTATATATTTCTCTTGTAAGTTCTGGAGAATGGGTGAAGTGTTTACCCAAAACATATTGTCAATGCTCTTACATCGGTCTCTCACAAAATGTTTTTATATCTCTGTTGTAAGTTCTAGAGAATGGGTAAAGTATTTACCCAAAAAAAAACCCAGAAGTCATTCTAATTAGAGAAGCATTGATAAATTGTCAAATAACATCTTTTGTAGGAAAGAGGAAAACTTTAGACAATCTCGCAATAATTGCTAAACAGGTGCAATCAATTATGTACAACTACCATCCCAAACATAAGGTAGAATAGGCGTTAAGAATTCTATGTTACTTCATATGTACAACTACCATCCCAAACATAAGGTAGAATAGGCGTTAAGAATTCTATGTTACTTCCCCATATTAAGAAAGCTAACAAATTGGAATATCTTCAATTTAGAAGATTTGTATATGCAAAAAACTATTTGTCTCCTAATACTTCGATGGAGTTAGTAGCTAGATAAAAAAAAACTAGCATACATACATTAAGAGTGCTCAGAATGTATAATGCATAATTGTTCCTACTATGATGGCATTATCCAAAGTAAAGTCCATATATAGTTGCCTCAGAATTCCATTATTGAAGCCCCTTCGTTAGACCAATTTAAAACCAACGTCTCAATAAAGTATTAAAACATAATCGAAACTTAAATCTTCAACTCGTAATAATAATTGTGCTACCCAATTTCACCCTACAGGTACCCCTTGAAAATTAGGTGTCCAACTTAGTTCTTAACAATTCTGAGAAGAAGGTAGTTGTATCCTATACTAATTGACCTTGTCTCACAACTATAGCTTCAAAATGTTGGTGTAAAGGAGGAACATATTGAATATCTGGAAAAGGAAAGAAAGCATAATCTTTGTTAACATGCTCTTGCTCTTTATTTGAACTAGTAAACTTCAAATGGTTGTGGAAACAAAAGTGTTGGCCTTCTCTTTAATCCTTCAAAACAAATACAAAGCTCTTGGTATATCTATATGGTCCAAACAATACAAATGAAATGAAACTGTAGTGTATTTTATTGTAGATGCAGAAGGGTATTGAATAATAAGATTCATATGCATTAAGAAAACAATACAAATCAAACGAAATTGCAGTGTATTTTATTGTAGATGCAAAAGAATATTGAACAATAAGATTCATACGCACATAAAGATTTCCTAAGACTAGGATGGGGATTTCGTAATTGTAGAAACATACAAAGGCGCCATTCATGGCATATCTAACTTTTGTTTTCACACTCACACGCACCCAAAAATATACCATCTTCATAGAGAAGAAGAGTAGAATAAGATCCATACAAATAGGCCTCACATAGATGGAGAGAGGAATAAGTCTCAAACTAAATGGAACTAAAGACAATGGACTTACATTACTTCATGGTTTAGTTACACAAGCACTAGTCCCTTGCAATAGGCTAGAATGTAGAAGAACTTTGGTCTTCACCAACATTGTTGTGAGTAGTACTTGTGTTGTCCAACAAATGTGTTATAGTTGATTGGATTTTTGGGTTGCGAGTGACTCCCAGAAAAGTGTCTTGGATTCTTTGCAGTGCGCCCATAATGTCAATCATAGTAGGTCTTACCTCTAGAGATTCTTTTGTGCAAATCAAACCCGCACTTAGGCGCTGACTGAGGCAATTGAGATTCTTATCTTCTTCAATGCTTGTACTAGTCCTGCTCAATAGACTCTTATCCACCACTTCCCCAACACGACAATGCAAAAAAGTTTGCTAGTTGGGTAGCTAACAGGATCCCCCGAGAAAGAAATGAAACATTGATCTATAAGAAAAGGGAAACCCACAAGAATAAATGATAGAATTCCTAGGGGGTTAGTTGGAGGATAGGAGGTCTCATCACGATCCGGTCTATCATGATCATGGGTATCTAGCAGTATGACATTACCATCATCTGGCCACCAAGCCAAGGTAGTGGCTCTTAGTTGCACAACTGAGAGAAAGGGGGTCTTATCACAAACCAACCTTCTCATTTACACAAGGTATTTGTGAATGACATTGTCATTATATGGACACCACGCTGGGACAGTGGGATTTAACTCATCCTTAAAACATGAAAGAAGCAAAGAATGGAAAAACGATGGGCTTGAAAAAATTGCATTGCAAATGAAGGTGCCACACACCCTCTACAAAGGCACCCATGAATGAGACACTACAACCCCTTGTATGTCATGAACCCCATGCCCATTGAGTCTCGATCCTTAACAATTTCATTCAATTTAAATGGCATAGAGAGGGATCGCTTGGGAAACACTCCTTGACCTAGGGCAAGATCCACCCAATAGGACACCTCGTCAACCCTCCTTTATACAATCTTGGCAAGTCGCATAATGTATTTGAACACTTACTTGTTTGACATGGTAATATTTGATGCACATGCTTAGGTGGCTCATTTATTGATTTGATTTACTCATCATGATATTTTGTGTAAGGTAGCTAGAGAGGTAGTGGGGGGTCCCAGAGGGCCCATAGTGATAATAGTGGAGGTCATTCAATGTAAGGTGGACTAGGTCCACTATATTATTAAATAAGGCCCACTATGGTAGTTAGTTATAATAAATGGGTAATTAGATATAATAAATGTAAGAGGACTTCTTAGAAGGTTCTACTTCTAGCAGATTCTCCTCTAGAATGTTCTTAGGTGATGGTAGCACTATATAAAGAGGATCAAGCAATGTAATGAGACATGAAGAGAAATATTGTGTTTGGAGCGGTAGCTCAAAAGGAGGATGCCCCCTTGAAGAGACAAGTGAACAGGAGAGGATCCCTTCCATAATAGGATCCATTGTATGGTGTTGCCCTACCTCATGGGTTTGGTAATAATATTGTGTGGTTTCCTCTATCTTACTTTGTGGATCTATTGTGTATTCAGTAATTGTGGTGATTATATTTGTATATCTATTTAAGTTCTTCACAAGTGGTATCAGATCACTTTCCTTGGGCAGACATTGTGGGCAAATATTTTTTATTTTTGTAGATTTTTTTTTTTTTCGGAGCAGAAAAAAGAGGGCTGCGACATTCTCAAAAATTTCGGTATATTTTTGTGCAAAATTTGCAGAAAAGGGTTGTAGATCTGAGTTCCTCTCAGAAAAACACCCAATTTGAAAAAAAAAATCGTTTGAAATGGAGTCCGGGAAGTCAAGATATTGAAGTTTTAAAATCTGCAAATTTTCAGGATTTTTTCCGCGGATGACGGCGAGAATTTTTTTATTTTTGTAGCATCTAGAGGCTGAATTTGCCCAAATAAATTTCATATTTGAGTTCCTCTCACAATTTCACCCAATTTCAAAAAAAAAATTATCCAAAACGTGTTGGTTGTGGAGCCTGATTATCTTCCTGATTCAGAGGTCCTTGCTTTCAGCCGTGTTTATACCCCATGAAGTATTTACACCCCAGAAGTATGTACACTCTTCCACGTGGGG
>JZKD02S1393729.1:561325-573618 GCA_000966675.3 Picea glauca
AATGAGTGATAGAATTGTATACTAAATGCAATGGTTGAATATGTTTTGTAAGTACATGCATATATATTATTGCATGGAAATAATTATACTAATGGCTAAAATGTTGCTAACCCCTAAAGTTGAGAACATTTCAGGAACTGTTAAACATTGCAACAGGAAAGTTACAAGCCAGGTAGTCACAGGAATAGAGACTACATAGAATTTTATGTTCAGAAAATTCAAATAATGAACTTACTGTTGTTAATTATGAACATGCATATGCATAGAATGATGAGTCATTCTATTTGGTCAAGTTGTTTGGTAATTGTGATTGAATTGCCAGGTGCAGGAAATTCTAAGATTATTGCATAAGATGTTGTACATGTTGAATTATGATGTACAGAAAATACTGACAATTTGTTGGYAGTATGCAAGATGAAGTCTTGCAARRAAAATTGTATGCAGTTTGATGYCTRTGGAAAATCACAARGATGGWTGCATTCATAATGTGGCAACAGCCAAGATGAATCATGAAATAGAATGTCATGTTTTGGGAATAAAAGTTGAATTTCCTTTCGAACTAATTGGAATTCCTAAATGAATTCCTTTATGTTCTCTCAGAATAACTGCATGTGGTTGATGCAAATGAGATGATGTTGATAAAAGTTAAATGTTGGCTACAAAAAGTATATCAGGAAGATGCTGCTTGGAAACCTTAGAAGGCAGTTGGAACTCCCGAAGCCACGGTGCTCTAAGACTTCCGGTCCGGCCTATTGCTAAAGCCCAAGAAAAGGGAGGTGTAGCACCGATGGACTGTGCGTGTGAAGGTGTATACTCCCAGATGGGACAGACATGCGGGGAATGAGAGACCGTTGGTTGGAGCACTGCCGAGGTTTGAATGGTTGGAGTGCTGCTGAGGTCTGGTACCTTGGCCTGAGGTATGGTACCTTGGCCTAGACCATGTGGATAAGGATTGTGGACCATGGCTATCTTGGGAAGCCATTTCCCCGATGGAGTCATAGACCTGCTCCGGGGTGGAAGGTCTTCTCACTCAAAAGATAAGTACAATTCTCTATTTATTGTATGTTCTGTATGTTGTATATAGTTTTAATGTTATTAAATTTGTTTGTATATACATATATATACATTGCATATATGCTTGCATTACCGCATCCATGATTGTACCTAAGGTGTCTCATATTTCATTACTTAAGAAATATATATACCTGATGTTAATCATGTAATCGATTGGAATATGATTCAGGTGGAACCAGAAGGTGTCCTGCAAGTGCATCCTGTGCGCATATTGGACAAGAAAATAAAACAGCTCCGGAATTGAGCTATTGAGCTTGTAAAGGTCCAGTGGACCTGGTATGGTCCTGAGGACGTGACATGGGAGCATGAGGACGCTATATGGGCGTAATACCCGCATATTTTTTAAGATTTTGGAAATCTTGTTGATGCTGTGTGAAAGTTGCACTGAGGACAGTGCAAAAATAAGGGAGGGGGATTGTAATGTCCCCAAGGCCGAGCCCTGTTGTAAATCATTTTTATGAAATGAATTGTAATTATGTTTTTTATAGGCTAGTGAGCCAATTTAATATAATTTGGTGGGCTTATGTGATTATTAGGCCAGAGAGCCTAAGTGTTGAAGGCCAAGAGCCTGATTTTGTACATGTATCTATGCACATAATCAATAAAAATATAAACACCGCCGCGTGCAGACCGACCATGATGAATGAGTGATGGGGGACTAAGCTTCCACAGAGTGGGAAAGGGATTAGGGGCTGGAAGGTGAGAAAAGGGGGCTAAGTGTGGAGACTAGGGGCTAAACCTAAGGGCTTAAGTCTTGGGAATAATATTTTAATATTATTCCAAAAAGACATGTGAATAATATGTTTTTATCCTAAGTTCTTTTGGAATGACATGTGACTTCCAAATGGTGGGAGGAACACATGCTGATGGAAGCATGCAGCTTCATGGGTGACAAGTGTCAACCCAAGCCCATGAAAATAAAACGACTGAGATGAGCTGTGGTGGGGGAGCGGCCTCCATTCTACCTGACCGTCTGAGCGTGAACCAGTTCGACCTCGGCAAGAGACCTCGTGCATCTTCTGAACCATACATCCCCTAAACCAGAAGCCTATGTTGATTTCAGGGATATCCTGTGTTGATTTATGGGAAAGCCGATGCATCCTCTGTCGGAGCAGATTGAGCCTGTGTGTGGAGTCTTTGTCCCAAAGCCATAACTATGAGACCATCATGTCATTGTTGAGCCTGTTTGGAAAGCCTGTGTTTGTTTTCCACGTTGGTTGTTGTGGCCACACAGTGTTGGACTGCGTGTGGCTTGTTGGCCAGTTTGTGCAACACTCTCTCCAGGTGAGAGAGGTGATTGAAGTTGGAAGAACAGGTTGCTTGGCCTGTGAGCGACTCTCTCCAGGTGAGAGAGTGCACAGAGGAAGGAGAGAACTCCTGGAAGGAACCCTGTAGCTGCCACAGAGCTCGGAGACTTCCGGTCCGATCTGTTGCTGAAACCCAAGGCAAGGGAGGTTAGCAGCCGAAGAACTATCCAGGTGACAAAGAAGGTGTATACTCATGGGGTGGAACAGGCATGTGGGGAAGGAGAGTCTGTGGGCAGTGAGTATGAGTGGTTCCTGGGAGAAAATTTATTCCTTGTGACTATGTGTTTTCCCTGTAACCTTAGCCTAGCCTAGGATTCCTTTCTTTGGGGGTGGAGCTTAGTCCCAGCTCGGGGGTGACCCACTGTTGAGCTTGATGAACAGTGTGGTCTAAGGCTGGGAGGTTCATGGAAGACTTGCACCTAGTTGGTGTAATTACCACCGTTTCAAAGATAAGTACCAGATGATGTTTTAATTATGTTTCTGCATGTCTGTGTATTTATATTTATCATGTATTATGTTGTGCATACGAAGTAATGTTAAAGCCATTGATTATTTGTAATAAGTAGTAATTCTTATGGTTACTTTGAGTTTAAATGTGTTTCATTTGCTTAAATGCATGTCTTATATATAGAATTAAGTATGAGATTGTTATTCCGCGAAGTAGTGCCTGCCCAGCCTGGAATGGGGGCGTTCCAGAATGGTATCGGAGCGTTACAGTATGAAAGAGTGTTACACTGTTGGTACCCCTTCGATTGGTAGCGCATCAGATAGCACCTGTATATGGATCGACCTAAATTTCTAGAAGCCCTCTTTAGATAAACTGATCCCCCACCTGACTGCTATAGTGTCACTGAGAACAACACTCAGGAAGATACTCTCTAGCACCTAGGTAGTCGGGTAGTACTGCTAAGGGCATGGTCTAGCCTCCTTAGTTGGTGCCCTGAGATATTGGGCCAAGTACTACTGTTGGACCCCACACGTATATCAGAGAGCTATAGCACAGGGCAAACCCTTATCTGTAGAACCCTTGAATACCTAACCCTTGGGGACATAAACAAAAAATAAAACAGACAAGATCTATTACCGTGCAACTGTGTTCGAGTTTCCAAATCACTACACATTTCTTCTTCAAACCAGAGTATAACTCCGCAAGTGTTATAAAAAAAAAAAAAGTCTAGAAATTTTTGCACCATTATTTGAGACATATTCCATTGGATTTATCTCTTCACCCTTATCACATTCATACCTGTCATTTTTCAGCAAAATTTTTGACCCCGCCCACCTTTTTTCGGTTCCCTCATCATCATGGCCCATACCCATAGCCAAGACTTTGAAGCTCGCTTAAATACCTTGCAATCTAATTTCACAGAGACCCAACAAGAAGTGAGACATCTCAATGCCAATATTTCCACCATCAATAAAAACATGCATTCCTCCATCGTCGCCTCAATTGCAGAACTTAAAGAAGACCTCAAACAAGACATGACTACCCATCTTGAATATGTCACTTCGATGATCTGCACCAAGCTGCATATCCCTGCAGATCCCTCTTTATCTAACCCACCTTTGCATACTGAAGCTGAAACCTCCTCTCATTCCCATAATTTTCAGCCCCATCACTTTCAGCGTGACTTACGCCTTCTGCGGGTGGATGTGACCAAATTTGATGGCTCAGGTCCCACTGGTTGGGTAACTCAAATGGAACATTATTTCTCTTTGTACAACATTACAGATGACTTGGCCAAACTCTGGTATGGTGTTCTCCATCTAGATCAAGAACGTTGGCAATGGTGGCAATGGAAAAAAACTGTCCGTCAAGGGTATGTTGCTTGGACACACTTTGTGGTAGAGCTTTATGAATGCTTTGACATTGACACCAACCATTTAATCCATTTGATAAAGTTGAAACAATCTGGCACAGTGGAAGACTTTATAGCTGCTTTTGAGCGACTGGCTTTTCATACAGAGGGCATGTCTGATGCTTTTTTCCTAGAATGTTTTATCAGTGGCCTCAAGGATGAGATTCGTGCCCACGTCCTCATGGCTCGGCCTCAGAGTTGGGTGGAGGCTACTAAACGAGCTAAGGAAGCACAACAGGTTGTCTCTTCCCAAAACCGGAAACCCTCTTTTATTCCTCACACTAAACCAGTAAATCCCACTCCTCCTACTCCACTAATGATCCAAAAATTGACTAGGGCTGAAATGGTTGAACGCAAACTCAAAGGCCTTTGTTATAATTGTGATGACAAATATTTTTCGGGACACAAGTGTAAGGAACAAAAGATTTTTATGGCCATCTCGGAGGATGTTTCAGAAGAGGATGTTGAAGCTCCCCTTGTGTCTGAGTCACCTGAACCCACTGACATTTCCCCTCCCGAAGTAGAACCGGCCATTTCCCTAAATTCTCTTACTGGCTTCTCTGCTCCCCAAACCCTCAAACTAATTGGCTACATCAAGCATAGGAAGTTCATCATTCTTGTTGATAGTGGAAGCACCCATAATTTTATTCATCACTGCATTGCCCAAGAAACTAATTGCTATATTCGTGCAGTCAATAATTTCCAAATCATGATTGCCAATGGCGGGTCCATGAAATGTGGAGGGCATTGTGAAAATGTGCATCTCCAAATTGGTGACTACCACCTGAAATCTCATATGTTTGCTATCGACATGGGCAGTTGTGACATTGTGTTGGGTGCAGACTGGCTAAGGACTTTGGGTCCCATTCTCATGGATTTTAAGGAATTAACCATACAATTCGACTAGGAGGGCCAACAATATAAGTTCCAAGGCATCACCGTCGGTTCCCCTGAGATCATTAGTTCCCATCGCATGGAAAAGATGCTCAAGAAAGTTCATTTCGGGTGTTATTTCCCAACTCCATGCCATACAAGCAACTGAAACACCCTTTGTGCCGCAAGACCTCCAATCCATCATCTCTAAACATCAAGTGGTTTTTTTCACTCCCCGGGGACTCCCTCCTTCTCGTGGTGTTCATGATCATTCCATTCCCCTTGTCCCAGGAAGTCTTCCTCCCAATATTCGTCCCTATCGTCACCCATTTTCCTAAAAAAAAGAAATTGAGAAAATGGTTCAAGAACTGCTTAACGCACGTGTTATCCGCCCTAGTACGAGCCCCTACTCTTCTCTTGTGGTCATGGTCATGAAGAAAGAAGGTTCTTGGCACATGTGTCCTGATTTCCGCACCCTTAACAAACTCACCATTAAAGACAAATTTCCCATTCCTGTCATTGCTGACCTCTTGGATGAATTGAGTGGCGCTCAATTCTTTACTAAACTTGATCTTCATTCTGGCTACCACCAAATCCGTATGAAAGAGGCAGACATTCCTAAGACTACCTTTAGAACTCATGAGGGCCACTATGAGTTTTTGATCATGCCCTTTGGTTTGTGTAATGCTCCCTCCACTTTCCAAAGCCTCATGAATCATGTGTTTCGTCCTTTTCTCCGTCATTTTTTCTTAGTTTTCTTTGATGATATCCTCATCTATAGCACAACCTGGACAGACCATGTTGCTCATGTGGATCGAGTTCTCCATCTACTCTCTCAACACCAACTTTTCCTGAAACAATCCAAATGTGCTTTTGGCGCTTCAAAAGTCGAATACTTGGGTCATCTTGTTGGCAAGCACGGTGTCAAGGTGGATCCAAAAAAGATTGAAGCTATGCAAGATTGGCCTCAACCAAAGACTCTCAAAAGCTTGCGTGGATTTCTAGGCTTAACAGGTTATTATCGCAAGTTTGTTAAGAACTGTGGAAAGATTGTGGCCCCTCTCACTGCACTCCTTAAAAAGAATTCTTTCACCTGGACTCCAGCAGTTGCTCAGGCTTTTCAAACCCTGAAGATGGCCATGTGCACCACTCCAGTCCTGGCACTTCCAAATTTCACAAAGACCTTTGTCCTGGAATGTGATGCTTCAGGAAAAGGAATTGGCGCTGTCCTTATGCAAGAGGGTCGGCCTTTGGCCTTTACCAGCAAACAATTGTCTGAACGAAATTTGAGCAAATCAATCTATGAAAAGGAAATGTTGGCTATTCTACATGTCGTTGATCTTTGGCGCCCTTATCTCTTGGGGCAACGCTTCCAAATTAAGACAGATCATCAAAGTCTCAAGTATTTTTTGGAACAACGCATTTCCTCCCTAGAGCAACAAACATGGGTGACTAAGCTCTTTGGATATAATTATGAGATCATTTACAAGAAAGGAAAAGACAATGTGGTTGTGGATGCACTTTCTCGAAAATATGAAGATGAAGGGTCTCTTTTTTCTCTCTCCTTCATTGTACCAGATTGGTTCCAAGCCATTTGCCAGGAATGGTTACACGATCCCAAAAGTTTGCATCTGATACAACAATTGCAGTCCAATTCTCCAGTTTCCCCAAGGTACTCTTGGCTCCATGATGAGCTTCGATACAAAGGCTGTTTGTATTTAAGTAAACAGTCAAAACTTAAATCCACGGTACTTTCTGAGCTTCATGCTACTCCGACAGCTGGGCACTCAGGGTTTACCAAAACCTATGATAGGGTCAAATGTTCTTTTTTATAGGATGGTATGAAACAGGACGTTCGTAATTTTGTGGTTGAATGTGATGTGTGTCAACACAACAAGGGTGAAACAGTCAAATCTCCTGGCACAGTACAACCGCTTCCGATTCCACCTACTATTTGGCGGGATATCTCTATGGATTTTATTGTAGGCTTACCTAAATCAGGCAATAAATCAGTCATCATGGTGGTCGTTGATCGCCTTTCCAAGTATGTTCATTTATGTGCTCTTTAAAACCCATTTACAGCATCCATTGTGGCTCAACTTTTCATGGATTAGATCTTCAAGCTTCATGGCATGCCGCATTCTATTGTTTCTGATCACGACCCAACTTTCACTAGCAATTTTTGGCAAGAACTGTTCAAGCTACAAGGCACCCAATTGCATCTCAACACAACTTATCATCCCCAGACTGATGGTCAAACTGAAGTGGTCAACAAGTGTTTGGAAACATATTTGAGGTGTTTTGCATCAAAAAAACAAAATCAGTGGGCTCAATGGTTGCCACTAGTTGAATGGTGGTACAACACTTCATACCATACAGCTACCCACATGACTCCTTTTGAAGCAGTATCTGGACAAAAGCCACCTTCATTTCTCTCATATTTACCAGGTGTCTCAAAGGTCCAGGAGGTGGACCAAATGCTTACAGTTCGAGAGGCTATTCACCGTACCCTCAAAGAGAATTTGGTCATGGCCCAGAATCGCATGAACCAAAAACAGATCAAAGTCGCTCTGAACGCTAATTTGCAGAAGGGGATCAGGTGTTTCTTCGGTTGCAACCTTACAAGAAAAAATCCCTCAAGGCTGACCATTGTCAGAAACTGGAGCCCAAATTTTCTGGTCCTTATATCGTTCTCAAGCATGTGGGATAGGTGGCCTATCAGTTAGCTTTGTCCATTCATTCTAAGCTACACCATGTTTTTCATGCTTCCTGCTTAAAGAAGATGATTGGAACTAAGTGCCAAACTCAAACCAACCTTCCCGAGTTGGACGAAGAAGGCTCCATTTGGCTACAGCCAAAAGCATTTTTGGACCAGCGTGAGCGTCGCCTGCGTCAACGAACCATCAAGGAAGTGTTAGTCCAGTGGAAAGATACAACCCCAGCAGATGCCACTTGGGAACCAACTACCATTCTGCAACAATTTCCACATCTCAAGCCTTGAGGACAAGGTTGTTTTTAAGGGGGAGGACATGTTAGGGACCTAACCCCTCACGTAGGTAGAATAATATATTCCGATGTAATAAAGGTCAATATTAATAAGGCCTAGCAATAAGGAAGAATAAGTTGAATGTAAGAAGACCTAATAGAAGCTTTCGCTTCTAGAAGGATCTTCCTCTAGATGGTTCTTTTGATAAACATATTTAGTATAAATAGGAGTCGAGGGTATGAGAATTGTTGTCTTGGATATTATTGTAATAGAGCTCTGCTCAACTGAAGGCTGCCCCCTCGAAGAGGCAAGTGAACATTGCTCTCAGTAATCGAAGTGCTCTTTCTAGTGTTATTTGTTATCATTTCAGTATTATTGTGGTGTTATTCTGGTTATATTGTTGTTCATCTGCCATTTCTAACATTTTATTTCTATTCTGCATACTTTTTATATCTGGAATATTACACCGATTGGGTTTCCATGTTAAAATCCGTGCATTATGATTTGAGTTTATATGTAATTATCATTTCTCAGATAATGAATTATTCACGAATGGTTAAATAAAGTAAAAAGTATCTTATATTGATTCACCCCCTCCCCCGCTCAGTATAAGCATAAGTTCAACACAAATGGAAAAAAACATTCTCCCATGAGAAGCATGTGAAGAAAAAAAATCTGCAACAAAATATTAAAATACATTAAATCATGCACTACATGAGAGGAGTTATTTAACCAACTCCCATTTAATGTCGCACTACATGAGAGGAGTTATTTAACCAACTCCCATTTAATGTCTTTCTATGTTTTAAGTATTTGGAAGGAAGGCATCACAATATTTATAAATAAAAAACATTATGACATCTCCTTCTTTCTCTTCAACTTTTTCTAATTAATATGAGTTCTTAATTCCCCATTTTAAGAGAAAAAAGTGAAAAAGAAAAGAAAGTAGTTACTCCTTAAACACAACACGAGAAAAATAAGACCAAGCAGAGTCATGACATCTACACTTTTGATATTTTTCCAATCAAAGATTGGCATGTTGCCTAGTGTATATTATATTTTTATAAAAAGGAAAATAAGACCACGCAGAGTCATGACATCTACACTTTGATATCTTTCCAATAAAAAATTGGCATGTTGCCTAGTGTATATATTTTTATAAAGTTGTAACTTTTGTTACGCCAAAAGGCGTACACCTATTGGCAATGGGCACAATTAATCACCTTTTAATTTGAAATTTCAATCTGATGGCTAACAATTGAAGATGTTGGCATATTCTTAGTCGTCCTCCCAAATCAATGAATGTGATTTACTCTTCATAACTTCTTTGTATTTTTGAATGCATCCGTTAACCTATTTACTTTTTAACATTTACCTAATCATATTAAGAAATTACTGTATCAGCATATGATTGCCACGTTTAAATGATTAACCTTTAAGATTACCAGGTTTGGATTATTAGTGAACACTACTTTTCCATGCTATCACAAATTTCCGGATTTCCTAATTGTCCGTGCGTTTCATTTTCTACCAATGGATTTCATTCCGTGCGTGTTTCATTCTCTACCCCCGATTTCATTCCGTGCGTGTCTCATTCTCTACCCCCGATTTCATTCTGTGCGTGTCATTCAATGCATTTCATTCCGTGTGTGTCCGTGGAGCGTGGTAACAGATGCATCCATTAACATTGAATGCAGCGAGGAAATGTTAATGGAGCGAGGTCATCCATTAACATTGAATGTATCCGAATGCAGGAGCAAGGTCAGCCATTAACAATGGAGTGAGGTCAGCCATTAACATTGAATGCATCCGTTAACATTTTATGTTAATGTGCAGGAATAATATTTCCAAAGGCAAAGAAAATGTTGACAAGATATAGTAGATTTTATTTATAAATCTTAATTAAGGTTTATGTTAATAAGGCTTATGTTAAAATTAAGTTTAATAAGTTAAATATGTCTTTCAGCATTCATCAGCCACAGCCACAATTATGTGGCTGTGCTAGTAGTATATGAATCAACAACATATGGTTGCATCCTTTCTTAATGGTAAAGAATACCTATGTTATAAAAGTTATGCACTCGTGAAGAAAGACCTAAGATTGTGGAGCCTTTCAACGAAGAAAAGGAAAGATGTTGATATGAACAAGGCCTAAATATGGATATGAGTGACACTATTGGGGCTTCAGTTTTGATCAAGGAGTTTAGGAAAGAGTTTACAAGACAAAGTAAAAATGACTTTAAAAAGGTTAGATGGAACTTCTCCATAATATCGTACAAAGGAATGTTAAGCAACTTTTTTTCAAGGAAGAAAGACTTTAGACAACACCACAATAGTTACTCCACCATTGCACCCAACTAGGTACAACTACCATTCAAAAAATAATGTTACTTCCAATGTTAAGGAAGTTAATAGATTTTTGGATCTCGTGGTCGGAGAAAAGTTCATTCTCTTTTAATACATTGATGGAAGTAGCAACCAACAAGAGTTGAGTAGTAATTTTCAAAAAAACAGAAACCATTCAAACTGGGAAGTAGGAATAATACTCACTTCAAGTCTCTCATCCTCTTGCCGTCATCTTAATTGAAAATATAAGCAGATTAAAAAACAAAAGACATGAGTAATGAGAAGAATACTTTGAACTTTAAATCAGAGGCAAATAATTTATATGATATATAGTACTTGCCTATATTCATCCCACCACTGATTTAACATCCCGTGAAACTCTTTAATCCCATGTCCATGTTTTATATAAGTAAAATCAAGATATTTATTCAAAGATAAATATGAATTCAACCAAGACATTGCAAATAAGAGCTGAGCTTTATGGATACATAAGAACATAGGAATTAATTATAATTCACTTAATTATTCAATTTATATTTCATCTATTGAGCAACTGAACTTAAGGTCTCCACAAAAAGCTACAGGAAATGTTTCACTCCATTATTTCAAAATTCACAAAACAAGGTTCAGCTAGTTTCAAAGAATTTTGTTAAATTTTGATCATGGTGAATTTTGCATGGGCGATCTACTTATAGGCCTTATTTCTCAGGGAATTTGTAATCAGTTCAATATTGGTTATTTTCGGTATATCAGGTCACCCATGAAGGAACTTTTGGTTCCCTGTTCCTTTCTGAAAAATTTAGTTGATCTTTGTTAGTTGGTTGTGGTTTTGGGTCTGTGTAACCAAACCAGTTCCATATATGTTTGTCGCTTGAAATAACTTGCTTGCTCTAGTGAAACAATCCACAAGAGGTGAAACATGAATCTGGGAGATTTGAGTTTTGGTGGGGGAGATATCACCACCCAACTAACCATCAAACCAAGATTCCATTGACAAAAGAAGAAAATTATGAAACAAAAGAATGCATGGAAATGAAATTAAGTGAACTAAACAAACTTTTGTTCTGAATGAACAACTATGTATGTACTTAAATACTCATCTAGTGTACTAAAACTTAGAATTGCAGAGGCGAGTCTTGGGCAGAAATTATATAAAAAAAAGTGACAAAAATAATAAGAGATGATGCCTAGCATAAGTTAGTATTAACCTCAAATATTTTGAGCCTGAAAAAGATAACAAAGTTGGGTCATTCTTATCTATTCATGTATATGAACAATCCCTTAAAGAGAAACTCAAGGCTTAAACATAACTCCATGTTTATACTGTCTAGAATAGGTCCATCGCAACCCTGGAGAGGGATTATGATATCAACAATGGGAGATTCTCATATGTTCCTGCATCTGACCGTAAATGGGATAAATTTTATAATATTTTTGTAATACAAATTAGAACTCACTAGGTGCAGTTCCTGAAAAATCAGAATGGGTTTGGATTTATAAGTTTTTAAACTTTTCCATTCCCAATTTATAACTAACAACTGGTTATCTCTGCTTTCAGAGAGATTTTGGCTCTGACCTCCTACTTATTAAGGTAGTGTTTTAACCAACTGAACTGAGATATGGTAGTGTTTTAACCAACTGAGCTATGGAATGCTGTGCTTTCTGTTACAGAGAAATTTCAGAGGCTAAACATCATATAGATATTTTTTGGATCAGAGAATATATGCCTACAAACCTAACCATGACAATTACTACGAGAAACTTTTAGTGGGGCATATAATGACACTAAAATGCTATCCAATAAATCATACAAGCCATGGAATATAGGCGCATATATATATATATATA
>JZKD02S1393729.1:573681-585168 GCA_000966675.3 Picea glauca
TTATTATTTAATAAATCATACAAACCATGGAATATAGGCACTTACAAAAATATATATATATAAAAATACTCGAATCAAATATAAATCTTTAAAACAGATTTATCATTTAACAGATCTAAAAATTGAAGATAGTAGTCAGATTGTCTCGAAGTACCCTTTCATAATATAGAATATTCAATATTGTCAATGCTTGCTAATGCCATTTCCATCTGGCTAACAGGATTTGATGTTGGAAATAAATATAGAAGTAATGCAACAGGTTTAATATGGCCAGATACTACATATGTTGAAAGGGATTTTTAAATAAAATTGGCAAACATTTTTTTCAATTAGTTTCAGTTTGGGTGGTTGGAAGGAATGTTGGAAATAAATCTAGAAGTAATGCAACAGGTTTAATATGGCCAGATACTACAGATGTTGAAAGGGATTTTTAAATAAATTGGCAAACATTTTTGTCAATTAGTTTCAGTTTGGGTGGTTGGAAGGAATGTTGGAAATAAATATAGAAGTAATGCAACAGGTTTAATATGGCCAGATACTGCAGATGTTGAAAGGGATTTTTAAATAAATTGGCAAACATTTTTGTCAATTAGTTTCAGTTTGGATGGTTGGAAGGAATGCTTGTTATACTCTTCACCTGGGTTCAATTCCCGCAAGTGATATGTTGAGATCATAATAGGTATATTTTTATAATGGCTTTGAGCCTTGTTGTTGATCAGCCTTGTGCCCTGAAAATTTTAAAGTTTATCCTGGATACCATCCTCGAAATGAAGGAAAGCAATAGCAGTATGCCAAGCTGAAAGGAAAACACATGAAAACAAAAAGTATGTAAACTATAAAATCATTGTCAAGCTTTTGCAAAAAACAGGATTACAACTTGTCAAATATATTGGAATGTAGGTTTTCAAAGCAGCACATATGGTCAATGCTCTTACATCTGTCTACCACAAAATGTTTTTATATCTTTCTCTTGTAAGTTCTGGAGAATGGGTGAAGTGTTTACCCAAAACATATTGTCAATGCTCTTACATCAGTCTCTCACAATATGTTTTTATATCTCTCTTGTAAGTTATGGAGAATGGATAAAGTATTTACCCAAAAAAAAAAAATAAGAAGTCATTCTAATTAGAGAAGCATTGATAAATTGTTAAATAACCTCTTTTGTAGGAAAGAGGAAAACTTTAGACAATCTCGCAATAATTGCTAAACAGGTGCAATCAATTATGTACAACTACCATCCCGAACAAAAGGTAGAATAGGCGTTAAGAATTCTATGTTACTTCTTATGTACAACTACCATCCCAAACATAAGGTAGAATAGGCGTTAAGAATTCTATATTACTTCCCCATACTAAGAAAGTTAACAAATTGGAATATCTTCAATTTAGAAGATTTGGATATGCAAAAAACTATTTGTCTCCTAATACTTCGATGGAGTTAGTAGCCAGACAAAAAAAAACCAGCATACATACATTAAGAGTGCTCAGAATGTATAATGCATAATTGTTCCTACTATGATGGCATTATCCAAAGTAAAGTCCATATGTTGATGGCATTATCCAAAGTAAAGTCCATATGTAGTTGCCTCAGAATTGCGTTATTGAAGCCCCTTCGTTAGACCAATTTAAAACCAATGTCTGTATTAAAACATAATCGAAACCTAAATCTTCAACTCATAATAATAATTGTGCTACCCAATTTCACCCTACAGGTACCCCTATGAAAATTAGGTGTACAGCTTAGTTCTTAACAATTCTGAGAAGAAAGTAGTTGTATCCTATACTAATTGACCTTGTCTCACAACTATAGCGTCAAAATGTTGGTGTAAAGGAAGAACATAATCTTTGGTGTAAAGGATAGAAAGCATAATCATTTTTAACATGCTCTTGCTCTTTATTTGAACTAGTAAACTTCAAAATGGTTGTGGAAACAAAAATGTTGGCCTTCTCTTTAATCCTTTAAAAACTCATAATAATAATTGTGCTACCCAATTTCACCTTACAGGTACCCCTATGAAAATTAGGTGTCCAGCTTAGTTCTTAACAATTCTGAGAAGAAGATAGTTGTATCCTATACTAATTGACCTTGTCTCACAACTATAGTTTCAAAATGTTGGTGTAAAGGAATAACATATTGAATATCTGGAAAAGGATAGAAAGCATAATCTTTGTTAACATGCTCTTGCTCTTTATTTGAACTAGTAAACTTCAAATGGTTGTGGAAAGAAAAGTGTTGGCCTTCTCTTTAATCCTTCAAAACAAATACAAAGCTCTTGGTATATCTATATGGCCCAAACAATACAAATCAAATGAAACTGTAGTGTATTTTATTGTAGATGCAGAAGGGTATTGAATAATAAGATTCATATGCATTAAGAAAACAATACAAATCAAACGAAATTGCAGTGTATTTTATTGTAGATGCAAAATAATATTGAACAATAAAATTCATATGCACATAAAGATTTCCCAAGTTTAGGATGGGGATTATCTAATTGTAGAAACATACAAAGGCGCCATTCATGGCATATCTAACTTTTTTTTCACACTCACATGCACCCAAAAATAAACCAGCTTCATAGAGAAGAAGAGTAGAATAAGATTCATACAAATAGGCGTCACAGAGACGGAGAGAGGAATAAGTCTCAAACTAGATGGAACTAATGACAATGGACTTACATTACTTCATGGTTCAGTTACACAAGCACTAGTCCCTTGCAATAGACTAGAATGTAGAAGAACTTTGGGATTCACCAGCATTGTTGTGAGTAGTACTTGTGTTGCCCAATAAATGTGTTATATCTGATTGGATTTTTGGGTTGCGAGTGACTCCCAGAAAAGTGTCTTTGATACTTTGCAGTGTGCCCATAATGTCAATCATAGTAGGTCTTCCCTCTGGAGATTCTTTTGTGCAAAGCAAACCCACACTTAGAAGCTGACTGAGGCAATTGAGATTCTTCTCTTCTTCAATGCTTGTACTAGTCCTGCTCAATAGACTCTTATCCACCACTTCCCCAACACGATTTGGAAAATTACTACCCACCCAATTTTGCAAGCTCGGACCTTCCACAAACATGTTGTGGGTGGGTTTCTTTCCGGTCATCATCTCCAATAGCACTATTCCATAGCTATAAACATCACCCTTTGTTGTGACACGTCCTACCAATCCATATTCTGCATTCAAACATTCTCATCATAAGGTTTCTAATTCAAAAATTTTAATAAAAATAGAAAACTTATGACAATGCCTAATATGCCATCTAACTCAAGTAATACCTGGAGGAATGTAGCCCACAGATCCTTTGAGTGCATGTGTGGAAGTAACAATTGAATCATGAGAGTTTTCAAAACATATGGTGGCAATGCCAAAGTCTATTAAGTATGATGTCATATCTTCACCCAAAAGAACATTGTTGGGTTTCAAATCACAATGGATCACTTGCACAAAACAGTAGTGATGGAGATATGCCATGCCTTGCGCAATGTCTATTGCTATATTCAGCCGTTGAAACAAACTCAAACCACTTTCTTCTTCGCCATCAGGATATAACCACTTCTCTAGACTTCCATTTGACATAAATGGAAATATCAATGCTTTCGTTTGGAGGTCTGAATAAGAGGTTATGATTCTAATCAGATTTCGGTGCCTAATTTTACCCAAAACTTTGCACTCCCTTTCAAAACTCTTGTGAGCCCCCTCATTTTCTAAATTGAGAAGCTTGACAGCGACAAGTGTGCCATCATTCAAAACACCTTTGTACACTCTCCCAAAACTACCAACTCCTAATAGGTTGGAATCACTAAATTCATTTGTTGCAGTAATGATCTCTCCATATGAGATTCTTCGGTGTCCCACATTTAAGGATGCCCCGACCTCTCTAAGAATATGTCTCTTGCGACTTTGAATCCACAAGATTCCCAAAATCAAACATGATACAACAATAACTACAACTGCAACAATAGGTATGATAACTTTTTTCAAATGTGAAACACTTTTATGTTTGCCAATAGAACATGATGACAAACTTACCCAAGGTCCACAGAGACCAAGATTTCCCATAAATGCTGTGGCACTAAGCTTTTTGAAAACTCCACCTTTCGGGACTTCCCCTGACAAGTTGTTGAAAGAGAAATTCAATTGCCTGAGCATTTTGAGATTTGCCAATGACATGGGTATTCTACCTGACAAATTGTTGAAGGAAAAATCCATGTCTTGAAGACTTTGAAGTTCACCAAGTGACACTGGTATCGGACCTTCTAATGCGTTGTTAGAAAGATTCAGGTATTCTAGTTCTTTGCAACTTCCGAGCCCACTTGAAATATAACCACTTAACCGATTTGCAGAAATATCTATAGCTGGAATCATAGTCATCTTTCTTACTTCCAAAGGAATGGGTCCATGTAATAAATTGTTTGAAAGGTTGAAATAAAATGCTAAATTTGCAAGCCCTGCAACCTCTGGAGGTATGCGCCCACTGAGCCTGTTGTATGACAGGTCTAGCGCTAATAAGTTTGTGCATTTCCCTAAATTTGCAGGTATATTATCTGATAACTGGTTCTGAGAAAGATCTAGATATCTTAACTGCTGGAGGCCGGCAACAGAATCTGGGATTCTTCCGGAGAGATTATTTTTTGCAAGTGTCAGGAGCCCTAAGCTTTTGAGTTCCCCAATTTCTGTCTGGATGCTTCCTTGTAAATTGTTGTATGAAAGGTATAACCTTTCCAACTTTTGAAGCATATTAAGTGAAGAAGGGATTGTCCCTGTAAAAAAATTGTTGCCTAAAGCCAGGTATGTTAAACTAGTTAGGTTTCCAATCTGTGAAGGTATTTTTCCTGCTAATTCATTGAAGGGCAAAGCTAAAAAGTTCATTTTTATAGAGAGGTGGCCTATAGAAATGGGCAAATGTCCCGTGAGACGATTACGGGTTAAATCTATTGAATTCAAGGTGGAACAGTTAGTTAGAGCGGTAAGAATGGGCAAGCTCATGGTGCTGCCACTAACCAGTTGATTACCGCCTAAGTGAAGCACCCGGAGCTGCGTCAACTTACCGAACTCCATGGGAACTACTCCGCCGAGCTGGTTATCCGCTAAGTCAACAACTTGAAAATCCGTACAATTGAAGAGCGAAGCAGGAATGCTCCCTCTCAACCGATTCAAATCCAGAAAGAGAAACCTCAACCGGATGTTCTTGCTACACAACTCCGCGGGAATGCGACCAGTCAACTGGTTTTCATCTATATCCAATACTAGAAGATTGGTGCAGTTAGACAAGGAAGATGGAATTTGTCCTGTGAGGTGGTTAACATGCAGATTTATTATGCTTACCTGATTTAGCATACCCAATTGTGTAGGAATACTCCCGTGAAGGTTGTTGCTACCCAAAACTATCTCGTCCAAAGAGGATATGTTGCCCAAGCAGGGCGGGATTGTACCTGTGAGATTGTTAACTCCTAGGTTAAGGGTTTGTAAATTGGGGAGAACACATAGTTCTGCGGGAATGTTTCCTGTGAGATTGTTATAGGGCAGAGTTAAGTTCCGTAAACTGCGGCACCCACCTAGACTGAGCGGAATGGAACCTTCGAGTTGATTCTGAGACAGATAAAGCAGCTTTAAGCGAAAGAGATTTCCCAATTGATAGGGAATGCTACCATGAAAACGGTTATTGGTAAGGTCAAGTATTCTGAGAAAGGAGAGATTGCCGAGAAGAGGAGAGATTGTACCTTGTAATCCCATGTCCGAGACATTTAGAGCAACCACTCTCTGTCTGCGACGACTGCACATGACACCTATCCACTCGCAGAACGAAACATTCGGTTTCCACGCAGTTAATGAGTGAGATGGATCATAGGTGATTGTAGATAGAAATCCAAGCAGAGCCTCTTGATCAGAGGCATTGCTCATGTGAGGATGCCAACGATTAGATAACTGAAGCGTGGAAGGCACAAAAGGAATGACACAGAGAATCGAATAAAAGAAGAATGAACGCATTCTGATGATACGGGAGAATATAGAAGGAACGTTTGGCTCAAATGAAGAATTAAAATGTTTTTGTTATTGGCCGCCAAGCACTTATCTGCAACTTGCAGACATTTGAACCTACCACGGTCACCATTAATCTTTTGGACCACGATACCTTTCTAAAAGATGATGCTAAGTATTTTTCATAAACTCGTATATAATCATAAAAGAGATAATGCACATTGACTTTTATAGAATGAAGTCAAGGTCGATCAATAATTCAGTGATGATGAGTGGGTTGGATACCCACTAAGTTAAGGGAACTGGATAAACATTTGGGATCCTTTCCTTAAGGATGATCAAAGATACTAAGACTGATTTTTGGTGATTCATCATTGAAATATGATATATATAAATAATAAATTATTATAATTTTAAGAAATCTAGGTAAATTTAAAAAAAAAATGGGAAAAAAAATAACTTGAAAATAATAGAAATTATCTAGATTTTAAAGAGTATTCATTTTCATTGCTTGTTACTATTTTTCCTATTCATTTTCATTTTTCATTTCTTGTTATTATTTTTCCTTTTAAAATGCTATTGAAACTTGTTGGATTTGTTTTAGGATTTTGAAAATGAGTAATTTTGTATTGGCTTGATTGCATATCACACTTTACCAACTTAGATTGTAATATCTATTTCTAAGGTGTGCTTTGTAATGTCTTAAATATTTATTAAGAAGAAAATTAATAATTTTAAAATGCTATTGAAACTTGTTGGATTTGTTTTAGGATTTTGAAAATGAGTAATTTTGTATTGGCTTGATTGCATATCACACTTTACCAATTTAGATTGTAATATCTATTTCTAAGGTGTGCTTTGTAATGTCTTAAATATTTATTAAGAAGAAAATTAATAATTTTGAACTTATTGCTATTATGAGTTATTTGCATTGTTTTTTATGGAAAATTCAAATTGAGTTTCATTGTATAATGTGTGGAATCCAAATGAATTATGTTTAAGTTTTAATGCACATTGATTTAAGGTGGTATTTTACTATGAAATATATTTTTAGAGTTTTCCTACAACATATGTATTTCTTGTATTAATTTAGAGTTTCAGATTTATTAATGTTTTATCTCATTTCAACATGTTTCCAATCAATTATTATCCTGTTGTTTCGAACTTAGCCATTTTTTTAGCTTTTACTTATATGTATCCATGGGGTCTCCACTCATTGAATCTGTGACATAGTATACATGCATTCATGGAATATTAAAAAGTATCTCTAATTTCATTAGATATTGATAAATATGTCCCAATTTTTTTTATTGAACCTCCCAAAATATATTTCCAATTAAAAAAACTCTATTTTTACTAGATATCCCTATTTTTACCAAATAGCATTTTTTATACCCCTCAATTGTTAGGATATTTAGGCACTTAGGAGTTAGTTAAGATCAACTTGGTCTAATGAGTCATTAGGTGAAAGTGTGTTTCTTTAGTATGCATTTGTAATTAGGAAATACGAGGGTCACGATATGTTCTTGATGATTCATATTCTCATCGATCTTAACAGCTACATTGATCTATGGCTTAACACTCGATTGGTCCATGATCTCTATTTAAAGAGCATGGAGGGTCATTTGTCAATGATCAATTGTGAGACATTCTTTTGTAAAATCTCTCTATAAATTTTTCTTTTGCATTAATAAATTGCTCCAAGTGGCCACGTTGGTTGGGGTGGTGGATGTTTCCCCATATTGGTTTTACCACATGAAAACATCAATGTGATGATCTTTGATCTGTTGTGTGAATGGTTACTGAAGGTGTTCGTCCTCTGTTGGAATATATGTGTTGTCAAACATCGTATCGAAGCTCATTTGAAGACATGCTCCCGTTGTAGATCGAGATCATGAAGTTATGTTGTCTCGTCTCTAGTTTATGCCATTTTCATACATTTTGGGGCTGAGAGGAGTGTTCCATTGCATTTGGATCGCTCATTACAGTGAGGGACACTTTTGGTTTCACTCGAAAAGGTTTCCATTTGCCCAATATATGGCCATTTCAGTTAGATCCAGAGGTATAAATCTCGAATACACTCTTTTAAATTTTTTGCAGAGTTAATATTTCAGTTTTCTAATTTTTATTTCTAGGTTGCTACTCTTTTCAATCTATGTATGCTCTTTGCCCCATTCCCTGTGTGATCTCAAAAAATTAGAAATAGATCGGAAAAGGTTTTCCTATCTACATATGCTCTTTGTCGTACGCTCTGTGTGATCTCAGTAAATCAGAAATAGAGGGAAAAAATGAATTTTCTGGGTAAGCTAACCGATATCTAACCCTTGTTGTCGTCGAGAAACGTAATCTTTTTCTTGTGTGAAAAAAGTTTTTTATGAGCATGCTCTCCAAGGCAGTTTTCCACAACAACACCCACAATCCTCCTTCTAAACAATGCAATATGTTTTGCACTAGCTCACTTGGTTAAAAGTTGTTTTATTAAGTAAGAGGTCTTGACTTCAAATCTTTTTTTGTTACATTTTTTGAAAATTTCCATGCATTCATTGTAAAGTGTATTTCACTTCAATTATAAAAGTAAATCATATAAGTAGCTTTAATATTTTATTTGAAAGTTATTTATTTTGCATGCAACTTTCTTTTATAAAGTAACTTTATTGTAAAAGTGATCCCCGCTTATTCCATAAAAGTGGATTACTTCATAAGCAATTTATTTGTAAAAGTGAGGTTATTAGGAGGGTCATCACCACGTAGACCAACTCCTACCTGCCACGTGGCTCTTTGGTTATTGTTTATGCCTTTTTTCAAAAGGGCATAACTTTCACATCCAAAGTTCACTTTCAGTGTCGTTTTTTTCTTGAAACAACCTAATTTTTCAAGATAGTTCCATCCAGACCATCAGTTTCATATTTTAAATCCATATTCTCTTTATATTTATTATGTCTTCTCCCAATAATATTTTGCTTACCAACACCAACTACTTCCAATGGAAATCCCATATGGAGGATTTATTAAGAAGTAAAGGATTGTATCGGATTACCTTGGGAAAAGAAGAAGAACCCACTGATGATGACAAGTGTGTCAAATTGATTAATAGGAATGACGAAGCCCATGGACTAATCAGAATGTTCATCTCTCCTGATTTAAAGTTTCACCTCCAAGGACTTAATGCCCCCAATAAATCTTGGGAAACACTTGAAGTTGTGTTTGGTAAACACAATATTATTCGAGCTCACCAGTTGAAGAATTAGTTAAGGACTTTAAGTCCAAAGGATTTTCCTCGCATTGAAGATTATTTATTTAAGTTTAAAACACTTATACTTTTATGTATCGAATGTCAACTAGATTTGTCGGAAGATAGAGGCATATATGTTATTCTTGCTAAGATTGGTAGTGCATATTTTTTTTTGTATCTACTTTTTATGCCACCAGAGACGCTCTAGGGAGTGCTTATCAAAAACCATATCTTGAGTCCCTTTGTGATGCTCTGATTCAAGAACAGGATAAGATTGTGCAACTTGGAGTGATCAACACTATAGGTACATCCAACAAAGCCTTAGTGGCCTAGTAGAAAGATAAATCAAAGAATCCCAAGAAGCAACATCCTCACGACAACAACAAGCAAAACAAGAATCTCAAACCTACTCAACCAACTTCTGCTCCTAATGGTGATAAATGAGCAAAATCAAAAAATAATAAGACTGACAAGCATTGCAACTTTTGTGGGAAGGATGGTCATGATGAGTCCAAATGTTTTAATAAGATGGAAGTTTTAGAAGCAGTGATGAAGAAGCGCAACATCAACATAGATTCAACTACTTCTTCTTCTTCTCATAGACATGCATTTTTTTCTTCTGGTTTATCCTTCAATGCAATTTCTACTTCTTCTTCTTATGAGTGGCTTATTGATTCCGGATCATCTTATCATATGGCAAGGATAAATCCATATTTTCTGCTCTAAATGAATGTAACACCAAGAAAATATTTGTTGGTGATGATAGATATCTCAGTGTTGTAGGGTCTAGAATAGTTCAGGTAGATAATGGTCATTTTAATGATGTATTATGTGTTCCAAATCTTTCCTAAAACCTTCTATCAATATATCAAATCACTCATTCAAGTGAAGGTACAACTGTAGAGTTTTCATCTCACCAAGTTGTAATCAAGGATCTAAAAGATCCTCAATATGTTCTTGCAACTGGAATTGTTGATGATATTATCAGGTTGTACAAGTTTGACAACTTTGGGTCATCATCTTTTTCATCAATTTTTGTTGCGTGTAGCGATGACTTGAGCAAACTTTGGCATGAGCGGTTTGGTCATCTAAACTATCGCTCATTTCAACAACTATGTAATCAACAGATGGTGGATGGTCTTCCTCTTGTTTCATGCAAAGATGGTGTTTTTTGTTGGTTGTATTCTCAGAAAACATCATCGGGGTAGTTTTGGCAAACGTGCATCTTGGCATGCATCGACCCCTTTGCATCGTGTTCACAGTGACTTGTGTGGTCCACTTTCTTTTCCTTCTTTTTTGGGTGAAAATATTTTTTAACTTTCATTGATGACTTCTCCAGAGGCACTTGGGTTTACTTCTTGAAACTTAAGAGTGAAGTTTTTGACAATTTTTTGGCCTCCAAAGCCCTTGTAGAAAAGAAATATGGATAACAACTTCAAAGGTTAAGAACAGATAATGGAGGTGAATATGTGAACAATAATTTTACAAGTTATTGCACTACACAGGACATCCAAATGAAACATATTGTTCCATATATGTTAGGTTCATAAATAGATCTGCAAATATAATTCAGAAATAACCAAGAATAAGCCAAACCATTCACCAAAATATTGAACAAAAGAAATAGTCAAAACCCTTGAGGTAGGGTAACACCATATATTAATTCTTAAGGAAGGATAACACTCTTGAAGCAATGCTTGATACATTCACAATATTCTTCACTATATTTCATTACATTGCTTACACTTCTGTATATAACTCTCTCTATCTCCTAGGAACCTTCTAGAGAGCTTTCTTACATTTATTACATCTAACTACTATAGTGGACCTTTATTAATATAGTGGACCTAATCCACCTTACATTGAATGACCACATTCTCATATATTAAATGACTTCCACTAATAACACATAACTACATTCTCGTTGGGTACCTCCCTAGGTACCTCATATTACCTCCCTAGGTATACTACATTTCATCCCCCTTCACATGTTTCATCCTCGAAACATGAGAAGAAACCATACAATATGAATGGCTGAGCAATGTAGTCAACTGGTACCAAGTACGACTATCCATCCATCCCAATGGAAGTCGAACATGATGTCCATATGTTGCCTTGCCACCCTAATCTTGCTCTGCATCATGTCGGGGTTGCCATGTGATTGTTTCTATAGCTTGAGCTCTTCCTGTAGTGTTGGTAGTTCTACATGCATCTCTTGATCGGTTTCCTGTCTGGTGCCTTGCTGGTGCATAAATGTGTTGAAGAACACACCCTTG